>JASDQU010504294.1:6158-22309 GCA_032191745.1 Picea mariana | reverse complement strand
ACATGTGGATCAATCTCGTTTGAGTCATCATCATTTATTTTTTGTCAAATCCATCACCATCGATGTAGACAGGAATGTGCACTTTGTCATACTTAACTTCTTTAATATCCCCACTGTATATTCCTTGACTTAGGAAAAGTCTCATTGGTCTTTTGTCATACTTCTTGTCTCAAGAGTAGTGCATCATACCTAGATCCTTTATCTCGAAATCAAAATTCAAAGCTTGCTTGTCACAACACGACTTGAATAAATAATCAAAGCTCTCGTCTCTAGCAATGTAATATTATAGGTTTGGATCAACAACACTTTCGCTGAAACCCAAACTCATCAAGAATCCATCTATCTGATGTAGTTTCCAACTCATGGATGGTAGTACAGATGTAAGTGCATCAGATTACTGGATCAATGTCTCATCATAGTTCATTCTCTTTGCTTGTAAGAATCCTCTGACTACAAGTCTCGTTTTATATTTCTCGATACTTCCATCAACTGCATGTCTTTCTTCTTCTTGCAGAGTTTGTCAAGCCCAGACAGACCTTTTATGGCCTATTGCAAAGTCCCTGGGAATATCAATTGGAACAACTGTATCAATGACTATCTCCCTCTGCACTGCTGAAGAGGAAGAATATAATGCCTCTCTTCCTCAATTAGTTTTACTCCTTCTGAGTCTAGTGACTCCCTCTGAAGTTTGAAGGATAAGCATCTTCCTTTGTTGTTAACCTGCCTGGAACAAGAAAACAAACGAAAGGAAACAAGACAATAATATCTCATAGTGGAGATTCATGAGTGCATCTCTAGAATCAAAACATTTTAAGGATTGTTGTCACAACTACAACACCTACTTGTAATGTAGCAACCTTAGAAATGTAGGTTATAGTCATGATAAATAAAACAATCAAACCTGGAGTCTTTACTTCCAGTGTGTTGTTCTTCTGAATGCATTGAGACTTCTCTGGGTCCATGATTTGCAGCAGGGGTTCCTTCCTCCTGCAAATACCCTTATGACAATGATGCAAATACTATATATATACAAGTGCATACCTGAGAGTGTACACCAATGGAGGTTCTGCTTGTTTTTCAATGTCATGATGATCAATGACATTCCTCGCTTGTTTTCCTTGTAGCCACCTATACTACACACGTCTCTGACAAAGTTTGCATCAACCTTTACAAGGTCATGTCCATTGTTGACTTTCAACAAAATTCCAAACACGCTGTTGTAGCTATCCTTGTAGTTCTTGTTGCTACTCAACACTGTTACAACATGACTTCAAATCTATATTTAAGGGTTTCAATCTGGTCTGTAATCAACATCTTCAATGCACTTGGGCAAGTCATCAACATCCTTTTATGTTTGCTGGAATATAAAGCAACACCACTATTAAACACTTGCATCAATAAATGACATCAAAGGATGGCAGAATGGAGCAATAGGACAACATAGATATAGCTCAGAATTTTGACTTGTCCATATGTTTCAGTAAGTTTCATTGGTCCACTCTTTTCATCAATATCTTCAAGCGATTATAATTTCTCGTGGAGGGAACTACCAACTTCAAATTTTTGTAATGCCATTTGAGTATGGCACAAAGGAGCTTGAAATCGGATTTGGAGTTTGCTTACTTAGACAAGGGTAATGGCCCTACTACTGTCCAAAAAAAAATCGGCCTTAATATATGCCTTAAACTCAGGCTTCCATTCTCAGAAAACCACCATCGAGACTGCTTCAAAAACTGATATAATTTTCACCTCTTAACAACCTCAGAAATATCACTCAAAATTTAAACTTGGCATAGGTCTGTAGTGTGGTTTTATGGCTGAGCTTATTCTCAAGGCTATGGTCATCTTGTTTGGGCAGTCGACCTTCCTCACGGATCTGCTGTTAGATGCTTGTAGTGTTTACACCAACAATTGCCAAAGGCCTCCAGGCAACGAATATCCCACATAAATATACCAACATAATACCAATAGTGATAGAGAGGTCCATGGGAGGACTTGGCTAGTAAAGGAGGGAAACCATAGGTCTGTGGGAGGGCTCGACTTACAATTCTGAGGCAGCCGCAAGTGTTAGAGGGCTTGACCAACAGGGAAAAGGTAGCCGTAGGTCCTTGGATCCTAGCCACACGTCCTAGGGAGGCTCATCCAACAAAGGGAGTCTAGCCGCAGGTGGTTTGAGAGCTTAGTCTGCTGAAGAAGGACAACTGCAGGTATGTAGGGTTTCTACAGGTGGACTCAAAAACACTTAGCCGCAGTCCGCTATTC
Source organism: Picea mariana (assembly GCA_032191745.1). Taxonomy (NCBI): domain Eukaryota; kingdom Viridiplantae; phylum Streptophyta; class Pinopsida; order Pinales; family Pinaceae; genus Picea; species Picea mariana. The sequence goes on along the minus strand of JASDQU010504294.1, from coordinate 20,047 downwards.
TCTTTTTCACAGTGTTGTTCAAAAGAATAGAACTGGAAGCTTCAGTCGATCCCTCTTTATGGCTGGACTGAGGTCATCAAGTCTCCACATAAAATAAAAAAAGGAGTCTGGCCTTCTTTTCTTATATAAGTGGTAAAGGTTTTGGCAACCTTTCTTCAATTGTGCAATGGTCATCTTCAAGACCTGCTCTGATACCATGCTAGATTTTCAATGAGCTATGGCTCATGATTTTTCTTTAAATTTTTTTGTTTAGTTTTACTTGAACCATAACTACTGCAACAAACCAAGATCACAAGAAGAATAACCATGCACAAGAACACAAGAAATATCCTAGGAAACCCTTCTCAACAAGGGAAGAAAACCCAACCAATCCTTTGCTATATTCTTCAAGAGAAAGACCTCCCATGCCATCACCAAAACTAACACACAAGAGGGTGCTACAATTCTCATAATTTCATACCACAACTTCTAAAATCATGAGATGACACAATGATAAATGTGTTTCCTCAATGTGGATTCACCTTTATTTATATAAGACTTGTCACATCAAATGATGTGTCTTTTGGCACAATAGGGCCGCCTCAATAACTCAAAATATAATTAATAATTACCATATTAATTATCTTTTACATTAAGGTGGGTCCGACCTGTACCCTTCACATTACAAATAGGGTTATAGGTAAGTCCGACTCTTGAACAATATAGAAAGGGATCTCATACACCCACCAGTGCTCAACCACTAGGGGCACATCCCTATGGATGCTCATATCTCTATCTCACTGCGTCTCACAGGAGAACCACACTCACTAGTGCTCAACTGCTAGGATCACATTCACCTGTGCTCATCCACATGCATGTCCACTCAACAGATCTTCTTTTCCACTGCATTACACATGAGAGTCATCTGGAGTTCATCATCTCAACTCTCTGCTTAGAGGAGGCTAATACATCGTCTTCATCTCTGTCTCATGACGATGCACCCAATTCTATGGGAATTCACACATTCACCTTGTGCTCAGCCACAAGAACGTCCAACTCAGAAGATCTCCTTTGTCACTGCGTTACACATGAGAATCATTTGGAGTTCTTCTCAACTCTCTATAAGGAGGAGGCTATCACTACGTTCCAGCTCGGTCTCAAATAGGAACCACACACCCATCTCAGGGGCTCTCTCTCAGGTTCATGTCCTGGAAGATGTCTCACACAACTCTAATCATCAACATGGAGTTCATAGATCACTTGTTGATTAGTTGTCCGTATGTTGTCAATGTATGGGAGGTTGGCAATGTTTTTCTATTAATGAGTGTTTAAAGAATTGGATTATGGATCAAGCCCTTAAATCTTTCTAGGCTCTTCCCTTAGTAGTACCTTGGGGTATTTGGTTAGAACATAATGATAATAATTTTCAAGATAAATCTCTTTGTCCCTTCTAATCTGCCTCTCATATCAAATCTGTGTTTTCTAGCTTCAATTTGCTTCATAAAGTCCCAAAACATAGATCATTAATCCATCTTGACATTGACAAAAATAGGGCTTGGGGTTATTTTGATGGCATAAGCCAAGCCATAATTTTGTGTGGTGCTTTTTATTCTTAAATCATTATCATGTTTTGATGTTTAAGATAGGGCTAAGGGAGGGAACTAATAATTACGCTGAAATTATGGCTTTGAAGTTCCTAATGAAATTGGTTGCAAATAAAGGAGTCTAATACTTGCAAGTCTTTGGGGATTCAAATCTTATTGTAAATTTGATGAGTGATAGATTCCGATTGAAACAATTTGACTTTACAACCTATCTATGAGTAGGTGAACATGACAATGTTTGTTTTTTTATAAAATTTCCTATCATCATGTCTTCAGGGAATTCAATGTAGGGGTTGATGCTTTGTTTAAAGAAACAATACAATTTTCCACTTACTCTAGTTTTCCTATAGAATCTATTAATGGTGCTCAAAGCATTGAAATCCTTGTGACAACCTTTGCTTGAGTTACAATGTTGATATAGGACATAGTCAAATGATGCTTTATAGATCTAGATTTGTTTTTTCAAATTAAGAATTAAATTTAATTAATTAATTTTTTTGATCTTTATAAGGAAGAATCTAATATTTAGGATTTTTGAACTTATGTGGAGGTGTATGGGTGTGTGGTCAATATTTCTAAAGGCTATAATAATTCTCCGGATCTGTTATTGTATCTTTTTTACATAGGTTTATAGGTCCTTTTAAGAGAGCATGTTTGCCTTTGGGCATATTAACTTAGTGTGCATGGGTGTATGACTGTTAGTCAATTTTTGAATGCTATTAAGCATATGTAGAATGTAGTTCTTTTATATCTAATAAAAATCAATGATATTTTTTGAGGAAAGAAATAAGATGGCCTTGAGTTGAACAACTTTGTGAAGGACAATAATTTTTGGATGATGTCATGTATTAATGACAATATAGAGAATGACCTATACATACATGAAATTTAGATATTTATTTATGAATTTGAGGAGCCTACATTTTACCTAGTAAGCATTTACATGTGAAGTTGAGAATGGTAATTGAAATAGAGGTAATGAGGATGAAAGAATAAAATGCGAAAAAAGGAAAACCAATTATAATATTCTCAAAGCACTGTAAAATATTGAGAGAGGGATTATGTTTTTATAGTATTCTCACGTATGTTAATAATATCTTTAGAGTTAAGATGCTAGTCTCACATTGTATCATTAACACTACATCAAATCACAAAATTCCTGGGATTGACACTACATCAAATCACATGTTTTTTTTTGGATAATCCCACTTTCTTGGAAGTAATTGTCTCAACATGAGGAACTCCAATCATAGCTCCCGTGATAGAGATAACCAACATATAATAAAGAAACATTCATTCTTTTTCAATAATGCAAATATTTAAGCAACTCCAATAAAGAACAATAAGAAGTGAGTATCTAATTTGAAATTGGTTAAGGAAGGGGACATTGGAAATCTACATAATTTACATTATCACATTCATAATTCCTAATTGGACACAATATGAGGGATTTGAACCTTCATCTCCTCTAAATTGACATGTTTTTCCAATTACACTATTAGAATGGAAAAACCTAGCCAAGATGACATTAAAATTTTAAGAGTTGTGATATTGTTGCATTCAATAAGATCTAATTGTATAAGTGTGAATTGGGCATCATGTTTGAATTTGTTGCTTGGAATGGCTAAGAGCTTGGAGAGGTTTTCTCATTGGAAACATGTGATGTGAAAGCAAATCACTTGACGCTCTTTTTTAAAAGAAGGATGAACCTAATTATTATATATGGATTTTGTTGATGCAAAATTTTGGGCATCATCAATGCAAATGGGTCCATTGAGATAAGACCCTCAAATTGTGGTTCCCACTGATATTGACAAAGGCAGTATTGACCAACCAATTTTTTTTGTAGTTAATGATTTTTATGTTTTTAATTAAATTCCATAAATTAAAAGAGTGCATAAAACAAATCCTAAACAATTAAGCAAATCAAAGTAAATATTGAAAATGAAATGATTACATCGTATGATAAATGAGTGTGCCTATACATTAACACCTAAATTACAACGAAATATAGTGATCGATTAGTTGTGCAAGTTCATTGTAAATAATGTAATCCAACTCTAGTTTCAAATTTGGGTTAGCAATTAACACTGACAATGCAAGCAATGAAAGTATTTTGTGCAACAAACACATTGGAAGAAGATAAAAGACATGCTTGTAATGTATGAGCACTTCTATTCATGAATAATCATTGACAACTTTTATTAAAGTGTTGCTAATTGTATCTCAAATCTTTGTCAAATATGGCTAGCATACAAACTCTGTGACCTTTATTCCTACTTGCTAACTTCTATCTAACAAAACAAAAACCACAATGGGCCTTCCAACTACACACCAAAACCCAAGTCTTTTCAACTTCTTGGAAGTCAATTAGTTATGTGACCTTTGACTTTTCAAAACAAAATGCCCTAAAAATTATGTCAAGAAATGTCCAGTTTTAAAGCATAATTACTTAGAAGTGAAAGTGTTTACTGAATTGTTTTTCTGAGAGAAAAATCACATTTTCACCTCTACACTTAATATTAGATATTCTTAACTCATATCAATGCTATATTTTTTTAATTCATGGATCATGCTTTGCAATAACCCTTGTTTCTTGGTGGGGCCTATAAGGTGTTTGTGAAGGGAAATGTTGTCGATGACTTGAATTTCTTGGTGGATGTTGTCTTCTTGTGGATTCTTTGACATACTTTCTCATGAAATTATTCGAGTGGGACAAAATCACCTCCTAGATATAGACGTGAAAAAACAAACTTATTTCTCAAAAACCTTGAATTTGACAACACGTGAGATTTCACTCAGGACCATGCCGCCAACCTCGGCACATCTAGAAACGTTTAACCTTCAGGACCATGCCGTTAATACCCATTTTAATGCAGATACAATCCGTATACCGTGGGAGGGAGGGTAACATGAATTTTGAGGCAATGAAAGACTTGTGTTTCCAGTTGTGCGATCCTCCCGATCACAGTTTATTGCCCATCATGTCTCGGATAACACCCCATCTGGGAAACCTTTGTGATATCTTATTTTCAAAACAATTTTTTGTATTTTCAATGTTTTGTGAATTAACATACTTTTCTTTGAACTCCACTTACCTTCTTTTTAATTAAGAGTGATTTCCTTCACCAATTTATCAATTTATTATGTCTTTCCAAATTCCAATTGCTTATTTTAGTGGATGTAATTTAATTTTTGCAACGAGATTTGTTAATTAAAGGCATAAATCAAATTTAATCGAAGAATGAATGTGAAATCGACCTTGGAAATCAAAATAATAAAGGAAAGGGTTAAGATGTAACATTAAATAAGCTCGATGGGGATTATCACATCATGTCACAGTCATTTAATTAAATACATGATGATTTAATCAAATGGTTCATGATTTAATTAAATGTGTTTGCTCAACAATTCGATGTTCTTTTCACGGGGAATTAACATTTAACAATCTCTCCCATGCACATTACAAGTCCCATACTCATGTTGCAATTAACATGCCATGGCAAACCACTGCCCTTAGATTATATTTCACCAAGAGTCATTAAAACAATGTGACAAAGACCTTGTGAAGAGATGGTCACGTAAAGCAAGCTATCTTAACAAAGAAAAATTATAATCACTAATTGCATACACTGGATTTTATAGGTGGGTCAAAGATTGTCTAACCTGGACAATATGTCATGCTCTCCATTAAGCACATCATCCATTTGGCCATATCATTCCACAACCCATCATTGACTAGTGCACATACCTCAACCATAAATATATGTTAAGTCATGATGACCAAAGTGCTCAAAATCTCGTGAAAATTGAAATCCATTTTCATTGCTAGAAGGGTAACCTATGGTAGCTATTATTTTTAGAAAACATGGAAAGAAAAAAAAAATGATTGACCTCTGTCATGAAACTTGACACCCATGTTGCCTACCACACTAGATACACAAAAATATATGGCCATCCTAAGAAAGAAAAACACAAAAAAAACCAAATGTTCTCCAATTATTCCCAAAAACAAACCCTATGCTCCTCACTACAAACATTAATGAAAGATTCAGGTGAAATCCCCTTTAAAATTGAATGAAGAACACAAGGCCACATGAAAGGGAGGAAATTCCACAAAATGTAACCACAAAAGGTAGGTTCTAGAAAAAGACATGACCCATACCTTTCTATATGTGACCATTTTCTCGTGAAAATTGAAAATCCATTTTCATTGCTAGAAGGGTGACCTATGGTAGCTATTATTTTTAGAAAACATGGAAAGAAAAAAAAATGATTGACCTTTGTATGAAACTTGACACTCATGTTGCCTACCACACTAGATACCCCAAAAAAATATAACCACCCTAAAAAAGAAAAACATAAAAAAATAATAAATAATAAAATATTCTCCAATTATTACCAAAAACAAACCCTATGCTCTTCTCCACAAACATTAATGAAAGATTCAGGTAAAACCCCCTTTAAAATTAAATGAAGAACAAAAGTCACATGAAGGAGAGGAAATTCCACAAAATGCAACCACAAAAGATAGATTCTAGAAAAATACAAGACCCATACCATTCTATATGCGACTATTGAGGAATCGACAAAGTCTCTCTCAGAAAAGATTTTGTTATAATGTTCATGCTCATAAGATTTATATAAACTATAACAAGCATTGTTTACAATAATCGAATTCCCAAACCCTTAGCTATACAACATATTATAAATATTGAAAGAATTTAGTTTTACTATACTTCAACAAGGTGCATGGATGTTGGATGCACAAAGCTTTTTCCATCATTCATTTAAAGGTGCATGGATGTGGGATGCACAAAGCTTTTTCCATCATTCATATTAAATGAATGTTATTACTAGGATCGTGAGTTGAAGGATCTCCCGTGAAACCATAAATGGTGTTTTTGGAGAATTTGTAATAACTAATTTATCATGCATGAATTTGTTATTTGCAATGGATTCGTCTTTTGGAAAAATCTTGTAGTAAATGAAATGTTTATATCCCACTTACACTTTCTAGAGTACATGAAATTTACTAGTGGAAATGAGATGGCACTCTTTGCTTTGTATTCATTGTAACATGAGCATTAGTTTCCATGGAACTTATTCTTCCTAATAAGATATGCATCCACCAAACTAAATTTAGGAAGAATTTTAAGAGTTAGGATATTATTGCATCCAATAAGATATAATTTTATAAGTGGGAACTGGATATCAATTTTGAAGATGATGCTCTTGCTTTGTACTTGTTGTTTTCCATGGAATTTATTCTTCTTAGTAAGACATGCATCCACCAAAGTAAGTTTAGGAATAATTTGAAGAGTTGTGATATTGTTGTATTCAATAAGATCTAATTGCGGAAGTTTGAAGTGGACATCAAATTTGAATTTGTTGCTTAGGATTATTGATAATTTGGGAAGATTGTTTATTTTGTTGGTGTTGGGAAACATGGAATGGGAAAGCAAGTTGCTTAATGTTATTTTATTTAGAAGAATTGACTTGGTGCATATATATGTACTTTGGATTCCAAAAGAAAGATTTTATGACTCTAATGTTCCTAAACTTTATAAAGATTACAACAACCACTACATATAAACATCAAATTCCCAAGGAGTGAGCTACACAATAAATTATAAATTTTGAAATAATTTAGTTTTATTAGAATCCAACAAGATGTGGGGATGTATGCACAAGCCAATGCAATTGTTTATATTTCATCATAGGGGTTTATTGCTCAAAGCTTTCACCATAGTTTGTATTAAATGGATGTTATCGCTAAGATAATATGTTGAAAGAGCTCACTTTTTTATTTTTATTTTGCAACCACAAGTGGACTTAATGGTGAATTTGGCTGGAATGAATTTGTTATCCACAATGGATTTGTCCTTAAGAAAAAAATTGTAGTAATATAATTTTTTTAGTCCCTCATGCCCTTTGTAACACACATTATTCTTGCTTTTTACTTGTTGGAAATTCTAGAAGACATTTACAAACAATGGCAATGCGACGTTTCTCCCACTTTCCACTCTTGGTGGACCCAAGATAATTGGCCACCATGGAACTTATTCTTCATGGCAAGATATGCATCCACTCAAGTCAGATGAAGTCGAATTTGAAGAGTTATCATATTGTTGCATTCAATAAGAGATAATTCGAGAAGTGTGAAGTGGACATCAAATTTGTATTTGTTGTTTGGAAAGGCTAAAAGCATAAAGAGAGTGTCGAATATGTTAAATTTAGGAAGATGAAATGGATGAGCAAGTCGCTTGATGTTCTTTCTCTTTTAGAAGAATGGAACTAATGTATAAATTTTAGTTCATACACAATTGATGCAAATTCATAAATTTCATCTCAAACTTGAGGTTTCCTAGATCAATTTCTTGCGATCTTTCAACTTTATGATCAAATATGAAATATAAATTACATCATCTATACTATACTTTTTTTCAATCCAATCCAATTCACAAGGCAACCCAAGAAAATAAATACCTAATAGGTGTACCACAATGAAACAATGTTTCATCTTGTAGGGAACACTTCTCAAGGATATAACATATTTGAAAATAAACTATAATAGTCATAAATTTGCCCCCTTTAGCTTCTATATATTTGTTGAATCACTTGACAAAATATGCTCAATGTTCTATCAAATTAACATGCACAACCAATGTTGGAAACTACTCCACCATGATGATAACATAAGTTGAAATTCAAATATGTAAGTACACAAAGTTTGGACAACATGAATACTTCATATATAGATAATATGAAATACAAGTACATACCATAACTTAATACAAGATGGTACAAGCCATGCTCTCCAAATCTTAGCTAGTGAAACCATAAGAAAACCCTAGCCACCAACTCCTCTTAGCTAGGAATCCTTGCCCACCAAAGCTAGTCACTCCACCAAAGATCCACAACAAGTTAGCATACACACCAACAAGTGCTCCTTGGAACCTACACTAGCATCATCCAAGTGTACGACACAGTCTCCTTCTACCTTCTCCACATCAAGTACTCCAAGTAGTAATAGGGTTTCAAAATGATACTAAACCCTAGTCTTCTTCTCTCACAAGAACCACAAGAACATGTGCTCCCTTTGTTCATTTAGGGTTTCTCCCAAACTCCATATTCCTTGTCTTCTTAGGGAAAAATCATAACCCTAATATTCTCTTGAATATTTTTAAGAACCCTAATGCTTAAGAGAAAATAGATAAAATACAATGAAGAAGAGTATACTGAAATACACCAATCTTCTCTAACTCTCACATCTATAATACAAGTGTGCGAGTGAATGAATGATTAAAGAGATAAATAAAAAGACTCTCTCCTCCCTTCAATTATATGAAAGGTGAGGGGGGACAACAATAACAAAGTGGACCTTGTCCACAACAAACAACCTAAATAAACAATAGATAGGCCCACATGTAAAGTGTTCCAACGATAAATGACACACATCAAGATCCAAGGTATCCACATAGAACAAGAAAGGGTCCCAAGGTGAGTACTCCAGAAGCTGTGTCCAATTCCCCTCCTCCAAAGGCCTCCAATTCTCCAACAATTCCTTCTAATCCATGTGTACATCTAGGTCCACCACACCTACATGGTCACTCCTCAACCCAAGTGTCCTCAGGTTAAGTACAAGCCTCCATGCAAGCAACCAAGTGTCCCCATGCTATTTAGGGCTCAATTCCCTCCTCCAAGATGTTCAATGATCCTCCAAGTGGGCCATCCTCCCAAGCAAGTAACCAAACTCTCCATGTGGACTCGACGAAGAAGTCACTAAGCCACATAGCTCTCCATCCTCTTAAGTGTGCTACATAAGCATCAAGTCAAGGTATATCAATCCACAAGAATTATATTTGAAGTGTACGTTCATCATGGTATAACCAAAGGTAGTCAACACGTCATGCACCCAACATCACATGAAGCACCCTCAAGCATGGTGTAAATACTTTCAGAATAACCCCAAAATATAACACTTGATGCTTTTATATGGGCTCTACCTCTATGGAAAATGTCGTTTGTTTATAATGTTGATGTTCATAAACTTCATATAGATTACAATTGCCATTTCTTATAAGCATCAAATACCACAACTTCCATTTCTTATAAGCATAAAATACCCAACAAAGTTCACATTCATAAACTTTACATAAACCATGACAATCATTGCTTATAAGCATCAAATGCCCAATTTGAGCTATACAACATAATATAATTTTTGAAACAATTTAGTTTTATTAGACTCCAACAAGGTGTGGGGATGTTGTTTGCACAAGCCATTGCAATTATTTATAATTCATCACTTGCATTAATTATTTAATCTTTTGCCATAGTTTGTATTGAATGGATGTTATTGCCAAAATCTTAAGTGAAAAGACATATTGGTGTTGCAACCACAAATGGAGATTCTAGAGAATTTGTAACAACAAATTTTTCATGCATAAATTCTATCCATAACAAATTTGTCTTTTGGAACAATCTTGAAGTTATAACAACATTTAAACTCCTCAACACCTTGTAACACTCATGATTATTGGTTTTGACTTGCTAAAAATTCCATAAGAAAAACAATGTACCAACACTGGCAATAACATGGTGCAATTGCTTTTCACTTTCAATATTGATGGTGCAATTGCTTTCCACTTTCAATTATCCAATCAAATTTTCCACCATGGAACTTATTCTTCCTAGCAATATATGCATCCACTAGATTAATTTTAAAGTAGAATTTGAAGAGTTGATATTGTCACATTTAATAAGATCTAAAAGGGGAAGTGTGAAGTGGACAAAAAATTTGAAGTTGTTTCTTGGAAAGTCTAAGAGATTAAAGATATTGCTTATTATGTTGAAGCAATGAAACATGTCATGGGAAAGCACATTGATCGATGTTTTTTTTTAATAGAATAATGAGATTAATGCTTAAACATGGACTCTATATCTATATAGAATCTATTTTTATAATGGTCATGTTCATAAACTTAAGATAGAGTACACCATATATTTTTATAACGCTAATGTTCATAAAATTAAGATAGAGTACAACCACCATTGCTTGCAGACATCAAATGCACAAGGTATGAGATACACATCATGTTAGAAATCTTGAAATATTTTAATTTTAATAGATTCCAACTAGGTGTATGGGGATGTTTTATGCATAAGGTAGTGCCACGGGGATGTTATATGCATAAGGTAGTGCCATTGTTTATAAGTCATCACTTGGATTAATCCTAAAATATTTTAATATATTTCATATTAAGTGGATGTTAGTGATATGATGCTATGTTTTACCATATTTCATATTAAGTGGATGTTAGTGATATGATGCTATGTTGAAGAATTCACTTTTATTTTATTGGTGTTATAATTGATTTTGAAGAATTTGCAATATCAAATTTTTCACACATGAATTTTTTATCCACATTGGATTTGTCTTTAGGAACAACATTGTGGTCATATAGTTCTTCTTACCACTTGTAAGACATGTGATCACTAATTTGATTTTATCAAAAATTTTAGAAGGACATAAAATTTACTAATAATGGTACTGAGATAACACTCTTTCTTTCCACTCTTTGTAATCTAAGAGAAGTGACTACCATGGCACTTATTCTTCCCAACGAGATATGCATCAACTAGAGTAATTTAAAGAAATCCTTAAGTTGGAATCTTATGCTCCATCTACTAGAAAAACTTGTCTTTGTTTTTCCATCTTTGTTCATGAAGACAATACTGATTTAAGAATAAGATAAGTATCAATGATCCCAAGCATCCACTTCTCATTGTAAGTAACATTAACATGTGTGATCCATGACCTTAAACTTGAAAACATCGTTTTCCCCCCCCATCCTCATAGATGTATTCTCATAAATTCAAATCTTCCCATCACCGGTTTCAACCACCACACATACATCCCTAATAGTTCTAAATCAATGGAAATTTGTACATTTTGAAAATCGATGACCATCAATCTAACTCAAAACCATGCTATCGGTTTGTTAAACAATACCATGCTTATGACTCACATCCATTTGCATAATCTATTTTCATCAAACCCCATGAAGGTCAAATTCGAGGTTTCCAATTATGCGCCCTTTCTATCATTCACGATATCCCACATCAGGTAGTCCCATCATTCTCAAACTGACAATATGTCACAACCTTCATGGTATTAATATCTCATCAACGAACCCCTATGAGATGGATCTTTCCATGCATGGAAGGGTCTATCAACATTATATCGGTCTCTATCCTCATGTCAAATAGATCCTTGATGTAGAGTATTAATACCATTCACCCCCTAGTTACCCTTTACTAAACCTCACATAGATGCCCTTGCCATGGATCCCATGGTGGAAATTAGTGACTGTCTCTATCCTAGCCTTACAAACCAAGAAACTATAATCCAAAGCACCCATTGCCAGGAATTTTGCATACCGCCATTAGTAGCATACTCAAGCTTTTCCTTAAAATCTCTACCCTCAATCTTTTTCTTTAAATCACCCCATCTTCTTCCTCCACCCTTAAGATTTGCTCCACATCTTCCTAAAAAAAATCATATACAACCTGGGATTAGACATCCCCATTAAATCCTTTCCAAGCACTTTAGCCTTGTTCTCCTTGGTGTCCTTAAGCAAATGAGTATTCTTAAACATATAGTTTTGAAACTCTACAACAAAATCCCTATATTAATCATGGCTCATAAGCTTCAAATCCCAATCCCCTTATGGTTTTCAAAATGATTTGTTGATTTCTCAACAAAATACATCATCTAAATCTTATCATCCACCCTACCCCTCATCTTAAATCCCACTCGTAACACCCAACTTCTAAATCCAACCTAATTTTTTCCACCCTCAAATTATCATCTTCTCCCTTATCTCCTTTTCTAATAAAATTATTGCTATCAAATTTATCCTTGAGTTTCCATTTGGTCATAATGTTGTTGCTCCCAATATGTTTGTATAGTTTCACTAAATGGGTTTCATTACTTATGTAGCATTATTCTACAATGAGAATCCCCACATCAGTGATCCTAGGTGGGAGAGTGACAAATTTGATCTGTGGCCACTGCATTGAAAACGATTGTCCTCATTTGAGTACAAATTGTATACATTTCCTTATCCAATGTGACAAATTTGATCTGTGGTCACTGCATTGAAAACGATTGTCCTCATTTGAATACAAGTTGTATACATTCCCTTATCCAATGTGTGAAACACCCATTTTGAGCATCTCTATATTGGGTGCTCAAAAGTCTCGAGATTAAAGAGAATAACCACCATGCTAGTAAGAAGACAATATCTCTATTTGCTTGATGTTCTTTTTAACATGCGATATATTTTAGTATAACTTTTGAGATAATAATTTTCAATATTTATATTCAATGGAAATTTTGTCTATTAATGGAATAAAATACATTTATATAGTTGATAGAATGTCATGATGTGAGTAATTTTAGACCATGGTTAATGGAATAAAATACATTTATAGAGTTGATAAAATTTTACGATGTGAATAATTAAAAAAAAATTAGTATTTCAACGTGATTCCACACAAATTTTGTGAAAATCTTAGGGTGGTATTTTTATTTTTATTTATTTTAGTAAATAAGTACATTTAGGGTTTTGGGGTTTAAGTTTAAATAATTTTAATGGAAGGTTTTGGAGGTTTAAGTTTAAATAATTTATTTTTCAATTAAAATGTGACAATTGATATGTATTTAATAAATATATATGTCTTCATATATCATTTTAGATTTTATTAATCAATAAGTAAATTTTATTTTGCTAATTTTTTTTTATAATTCATTGAACTATAATCTAGTATGGGGAGAAGTTTGTTACGCTAGTGTGATGTTTATATATATATATATATATATGATGATGATGATGATGATGATGATGATGATTAACGTTCACTAAGATCTAATTGGTTTATCAGACCTTAAGAGGGTAAGTGATTACTTGTGATTCTTTGGAATTTTGTTTCTGTGCTTGAAAAGCATTAAGAGAAGCTTTTCAAGATTACCATACTTTTGTTGAGTTAAGACGTTAGGAAGGTTGGTAGTGTGATCAATATTTTGAAAATGAGATCTAATATGGGTATAGGTTGGACAATCTAAGAGAAAGTGCTTTTCATCTTCAACCTTCTTAGTGTCACAAAGGTGACACACTCTTTCATCCCAGGGTGTTTTAGGAATTGACCAACGCCCAGTTTTACTATGGATCTCGTGAGAATTTGTTCTTATCTTAGCAATGCTTATTTTTTTCTTTACACTTGGCAAAACAGATAGAT
>JASDQU010504293.1:76592-87243 GCA_032191745.1 Picea mariana | reverse complement strand
ATTAAATGTGTTTTTAAGTATAATTTAATTTTAAAGTTTGAATATATAATTTTATTTGTATTTGTAATAATAATGGTTAACATTTATTAAAGTTAAATTTAAATTATTAAATATAACTTTTTAAATTAATATTATAAATTATCATAAAAATATTATAAATTTCTAATAAAAAAAAAATTAATATATGAAAAAAATGAAATGTTATAAAAATATAGATTGGAAAACTTTTGACCTATTTAACAAATTCGTTTTCACTTTCTTCTTAAAGGCGCTTTAACCTTCTCTACAAGTTAAGTAACAAATTCTTATTCAATTTATTTTATTGATTTAATTAAATATATTTTTAAGTTTAATTTAATTTTAAAGTTTAAATTTTGTAAGTTTATTTTTATGGATAATAGTGATATTAATGTACATTAAAACTTAAATTTGGATTGTAAAATTTTTCTTCTAAATTAAGATTAAAAAATATTATTTTATATAAAAAATTATGATTTTTTTTTATGAAATAAAAAAAATTAATATATATGAAAAAAAATTAAATATTAAAAAAAAATAACAACAGGTTTTAAGCTAATTAACAAATTCATTTTCACTTTGTTAAAAAACGTTATAAAAAATGTGAACATTGAAAGGGGCTTTTAACCTACTCTACAAGCTCCTTTTCCAGAAAATTTGAATGTTATATAAAAAATGTGAACGTTGAATAGAGTGGGGGCTTTTACAAATTCTATTTGACTAAAACTTTAACATGATAATAAAGTGAGACGTTGAAACGGCCTTTGAATTAACAATTTTTATGGAAAATTGAAGTGAAATCAAAATATTAACGTTTGAAGCCACATTGATTTTTTTTTTTTTAATTGATTCATTTATTTATTTTTTTAAATTTGACATCATTTTTTCGAAAATTGAAGTGCAATTAAAATATTAACGTTTAAAGTCATATTGATTTATTTATTTATTTTTTAAATTTGACATCATAAAATTGAAAATAACATCATTTTTTCGAAAATTGAAGTGCAATTAAAATATTAACGTTTAAAGTCATATTGATTTATTTATTTATTTTTTAAATTTGACATCATAAAATTGAAAATAATTGGATGTTATAAAAATGTAAAAGTTAAAAAGGACTTATTAAAGTCATATTGATTTATTTATTTATTTTTTAAATTTGACATCATAAAATTGAAAATAATTGGATGTTATAAAAATGTAAAAGTTGAAAGGGATTTATTCAATAAATTTTTATTCAATTTCTTTTATTAAGTTAATTGAACATATTTTAAAATTTAATTTAATTTTAAAGTTTAAACATTGTAGGTTTATTTTTATTGATAATAATGTTGATTAATGTCCACTAAGACCAAATTTGGATTATCAAACTGATTTTTTAAGTTAGGATTAAAGGATGTTATTGGATGGGGTGCTCTCCAAATCAAATGATAATATGGCAGACACATGTTTCTCAACAGATCCTCCAAGCAACCAAGTGGACGCCTTATTGATCAACACTCATGTCAATTCAGAAGGCTCCAAACATTCATTATACAGAAGGGTGGGAGTACAACACGAGTTAAGTCTGAGAGGCATCATTTATGACGATGAGCGGGGTACTAGTCCTCCCATTACTACTCCTCATACTCTCACGACAGATGAAGATCGCCTCCATCAAGATTCTGGCATTTCGCAGCAAGTAAGTGATCCCTACTAGGCATTGGGACATTACGAGAGCGACCATATCAATGGTAGGTGTGAAGGTAGCAAGGCTAAATTCCCCTGTTTCAATGAAGAAATCAGTAATTTATCTATACCTACAACTAGAATTAGCACTTATGTGAATGATGTTGGAGGACGCCTGGGTTTGGTATATGATTCCTAACTTGTAAAGGACTCGGATGACGAAATCTTATAAGGTCGAAATGGGGAATGTAGAGCTGACATAGGTAGCTCGAGATTTTTCCTCACATTATGTTGATTTGGTTTGTAGTGTCTCTCCCTCTGTTTCTTTATTGACTTTGTTTTCTTCTCCCCCTCCATTTACCATTGAAGTCATGGCACCTCATCATAAATTCTCCAGTCATCATGTTGCCATTCAATCTCGAGTGACTAAAGCTGCTAAGGGAGCAGTCACATCTTACTCTAATACCATCTCCAAAGTAGCCTAGACTTCCATGAAAGAATTAGAGGAGGAAGTACAACTCGTTCATGAATTTAAAGAGGATGATGAAGCGGATTTGGAAGTAGGAGGTATGGTTCCAGATATCGGTTGCACTAGAACCCGTAGTTCAATATTCTTTCGCATAGTAGAGCTATACAAGCAAACAAAATCTATGGTTGCTCTAGGCCTGCTTCCCAAGGATGAAAACTTGAGGAAGTTCTTGAGAGTCAGAATGCTTATATGGTCGAGTTTCTCTCATGGATGGCCAACCGGCTGGGTGGTTCCTTCATTCCCCAAGAGCGTCGCGACATGGGCATAAAGACTTCATTAGACGTCTATTGTTGCTTAGAGGAATGCCCCGGCTACCACTCAACTATAAGTTACTCATGAGGATTGATGGAAGTTGCTTGGATTTTAGTTTTCCTCTTTTTTCCTTGCTTTATAGATTATATTACAAGTTCGTTACCATTAGACATAAGTTTAATTTTGTTCAAAAAAATCTTAGACATTTTATCAAAACACTTATGATCAGTATATTGGCTTGGTTTCCCTTGTGGGCATGTCCTTTTATTTTCCTAGAGACTATTTGTTGAAATATTGTAACTTTGAAGAATATTCTACCTAAGAGGGAATGTTGATTATTATTATTATATTATATTTATTAATTAGGCCCTATTGTGCCTTTGGAAAAGTCATCCCTTGTGTGCCTTGACAGTTAAATGTAAATTAAGAGAGTAAAGTGATAGGTCGACCCAGACCTAATTATAGGTTGGCCAGACCACTATTTATAAGGGAGGTCAACACCTCATTTACACACACTCATCTCTACAATGAGCAAGTCTTGGAGGAGGAACTTCTACTGCAACTAAGTGTGACGTCAAGGAGGGTTTCTTGGTCTATGTCTTGGTATCTCTTGGTTAAGTAGGGTGCTACTCTTCCTAGTGAAGGATTAGAGGAGGATCTTTTGTTCGGTATTTTTTCTATCTATATTGAGGAATTTTTTGTTGAGGTTTCTCCCCCATGAGGGTTTCCTAGGATAATCTGTGTGTCTCTATTTTTTTAGCGATTTCCTCTCTTTTGATGATCTTATTTATGCAACTAATGTGCTAAATGATTATAATATTAAAGAAGAACCATAACTGCTAGTTGTATAAGTAAAACTTCAACATGGTATCAGATCATGCCTGAAAGAGACCAACTCACAGTTTATAAGAAGTGACCAACCTCAGTGCACCCTCTCCAAAATCCATTTTTCAGTTTTACAGTTACTACAAAATTAGGGTTTATGTATAAACCCTAAGTGTGATGTTTTCCTTGTTTGAGGAGGATGTTGAAGAAAGTAACCACACCTAGGAACTCTCCCTAGGAGGGCACATCTATTCCCTGGATCATAATTCCGAAAATTAAATTTTGAGAAAATAGGGTTTCCTCATAAAACCCTAAGTTGTAGTTGCAGTTGTAGTACCAGCTGCAGTTGCAGTATTAGTTGCATTTCTAGTTCCAATTCCTTCACACTAGTTGCAACACTAGTTGCAGTATCAATTGCAGTGAATGTTTTGTGAAGTGTTGGGACTAATTTTTATTTTGCTAGTGCGCCTTACCCTAGAAAATATCTGGCTAACTCTAAGTTACAAGTTGAAGCACCTTTGAAGTTTTAAAGGTTCGTTAATACTTGCCACTGCTACCAGATGGTGCCACTACATGTTGATACTGCCAGTGGTATGTACTTACATATGTTTAAACTATATCATTATTTTAAAGGGTATTTGTAGGGTAAAGGATCTTTTGTCTAAACAATAATTGTACATCCAGAGAGATCTCATATCCAACACATTCAAAGGAACTATGCACCCTAGGTTTGATTACTTTGATATGCCTCTACTTGTTATATTGTAATATTATGAATATCCAGGTTGAATTTTGATCTGTTGAAGTTATCATACTAACCATTGGTCAAAATTAAAGTCAAATTATTAGATTGATTAAAGTTGAGATTATAGAGTTTATTCCCTAACTCAAATTTATGTCAAGATAACATATTGTCTTAGTACATAGGACAGGTTGAAGAAAGTGCTTGTCATCTTGAGTGAAGGAGACTCGAAAGAAAAGAAAAACACTCATTCTTGAGGAAAATACTCCAGGTTCCAGGTTTGAATGATTAAATTGATAAGATTAAAATTTACACATATCAAGGTTGATAACTACTAAACATTATAGTTGTGATAACAATGTTTGAAAAGTTTTATTATTGAATACTTCGTAGCATGTGAGAAATATTGAGATAAATTCTTACTGTAATCATTTACTAGATATAACTAACATCTCCTTCAGGAGAAACTTCTTTTTTTGTTTCCAGGTTACCATGGAGGAATGATTGACCACAACCCTAGAAGAGTGTTTCTCTCATTCCTTATTATCGTATTTCTTACTTTTCACCCTTGTTTCAAGAAGGCCACAAGTGATAGCTCTAAAGGAGCTATTGTGACAATTGTTCTCACTATTTTATTATTATTATTATAAAGAGTATTATTCATGTCTGTTGTTGTTCTTGTTCCAGGCAGGTCACAGGTGATAACCCTGAGGAAGCTATAGTGATGATTGTAGGAGGAAACATATTAGATGAGACATGGAGCAAACTATTCAAGTTGTATACATGACCGTATACACCCATGTACCAAAAAATATGAAGAATAAGCTACTTTAATTGAGATACAAAGTATCTCATATGGAGATTGATTGTAAGGAGCAGAAGGCTCCGAAGATGACTGAACATTAGAATAGGACTCACAGTAGACTTGGTCAATGGATAATAAAGCCACCTTGACAGGAAGTAGAATTTGTTTGAAGTATGACTCATCTTTTCATATTAATACTTGGTATTCAAAACCAAGTCTATCTTGTAGATACTATGAATTTTTTGTAGACTTAGAAGAAATCAAGACTCAGAGTAAGCCTAATCTCAGAAAGGATCAGATGGGAAAAAGAGACATCTTCCAGGATTGGCAGACATATGCCATGAGTTGAGAAGATTAGATCATAACTTAAGAGAGCTCTAGGAGACATGTAATCTCCTGATAAGATTACCTTGTTTCAGTGATAGAGGAGGAAGCCAGTTAGAAGGATTGGGATGTGGATTTTTCCTTAAGACTAGATGGGAAGTCAGTGGTGAATTCCAAGATTGATTTAACAAATCAAGCATATTGAAGATAATAGTATAGAGATGTAAAAATCTCAATTTGTGTCCATAGGGTTCTCCCAACAAGAGGGAGAATACTATGATGAGACAATTGCTCCAGTAATCATAAGAAGTATATTATATAGAACAAACTTGATTCATTAAAAGAAGTTGACACAATATGAGATTCAAAGGGAGCAGGTATGAAAATCCTTGTATTTGAGATTGAGTTATCTCTAGTGCCAGTTGGTGTAGTACATGAGTTGGGCCATGGAGACATGACTACAATAAAATATTGAGTTACCTCCAGAGAAAGAGGATAAGCTACCCTAGGTGTTAGTTATTGAGTCACTCTTAGTTTAAGATAAATATGTTGTTGTGGTAGAGTAGAAGAGTTACTCTCAGAGTTTAGCAGCCAAAGTGGGAATGGAGGAGTCATTCTCAGCTTTAGAGAAACTATAGGTGTAGAGTCCCAGTCCCAGAGGAATAGTTGCAGAGAGAGTAGAGTACATACTCTCAGGCAGTGAGATAAATGGTGTTTTTCATAAAGCACATAGATCCAACACATGATTGTGAAGATTAAGTTGCAGCTGAGAAAGTGTACCAGGTTGGTACAATGTGCTGTGAAAATTTGGTTTCGAAGTACAGGATAGGAAGACTCATGTCACCAAGTTGAAGCAAGATCCAAGAGCTTGGTATGGCAGGATTGATAATTTTCTGATAATCTTGGGCTTTACCAAGAGTAAAGTTGATCCCAAAATTTACTTCAAGATCGAGAATGCTGGACTAGTTATATTTCTACCATATGTGGATGACTTATTCTTGACAGATGAATAAAATATCATCACATATTGTAAGAGGAATCTTGTTGCTTAATTTGAAATGAGGTCCTAGGCCCGATGCAGTATTTATTAGGTCCTGGAGTATGGTAGATCGCAGAAGAGATTTTCCTTAATCAAGAAAAGCATGTTGTGGAAATTCTGAATAGATTCGATATGATGGACTATAGAGCCATGTCCACTCCTATGGAGACAAATATGAAGTTATTGGTTGATACTTCGTCAGAAATAGTTTATGTTAATCTATATAGATAGATGAATGGTTTGTTGATGTATCTCATGAATACCAGACCAATTATATGTTTTTTTGTGAACACCTTGAGTCGGTATCTGGTGGAACCTAGATGTTTTCACCTTGTAGCTTCAAAGCATGTGATGAGATACCTTAAGGGTACATTGGACTATGGGCTATGTCATACTAGAGATTGTGACTTCAGATTGTATGGCTATACTGATTCAGATTGGGCCGGAAGTGCTTCAGACAGAAATAACACTTTAGGATGTTGTTTCAGTTTAGGGTTAGCCATGACTTCATCGCAAAGTAGGAAGCAGTCCAATATTTCTCTCAACACGATAGAAGCAGAGTACATTGCAGCATGTTCTGCCAGTTGTGAAGCTATATGGCTTCAGAATGTTTTGACATATATGTTTGATCTGGAGATGGAAGCTACCATGATTCTATCTAATAACCAGAGTTTCATAAAGTTGACAGAGAACCTAGTGTTCCATGATAATATGAAGCACATAGAGATATGGTACCACTACATTCATGACATGGTGCAGAAGGAAGATACACAGCTCCAATATATTGGCACAAATGAGTAGGTTACATATGTGTTAACTAAGCCTCTATATCATATGAATTTTGAGTACTTCTGAGATAAGCTTGGTGTTTTCTGAAAGGACCTCCCTCAAAAGGGGGAGTGATGTGGATGATACTATGGTATCCTGACTAACAACGGGTAGCTAAGTTAGGATTTTATATCCTAAGGGACTGATCATCCCTGGGTAGATCCTAAAGGTCTGGTAAGGACTATCTGTCAGAGTACATGTGCATGTATATTCTAGCTGTGGTCAGTAGTGCTATCTCAGTTAGGATGTTATATCCTAGGGAATCTTATGATTCCTAGGAAAATCCCAAAGGCCTAGTAAGGATGTTTTGTCAAAGTACTAGGTGGTAGCTTGTTAGGATTTTATATCCTAGGGAATCTTATGATTCTTGGGTAGATCCCAAAGGTCTGGCAAAGATGGTTTGTCAGAGTGCCACAAATTTTTATGTTGATGTTCCAACTTCATGATGTTGATGATGTTGATATTCCAGCTTCGTGTTTTTTATGTTGATGTTCCAGCTTCATGTTGTTGATAATGTTGATATTCCAGCTTCATGATGTTGATGTTGTTGTTCCAGCTTTGTCTTGTTGATGTTGATGTTACAACTTTGTGTTGTTGTTGTTGTTGATGATGATGTTACTGCATCTTCATGTTGCAGATGATGATGATGTTCAATTTTTACTAAAGTTGACGATGATAAATTTTTTTGATGACCTATAGATATGACCGATAGTATTCCTGATGTTGATGATGATGTCCCCTCCTCTTGATGATGTATTGAGTCCAGTTAGTTGTTATTAATGTTGTCAGTAGAATACCCTTCTTGTTAAGGGGGAGTGTGTGAAGCCCTAAATAGTGGCACATTTCTTCTTAATTGGGGCATATTACATTAGTAATGTTATTTTATTTATGTCATCTTGGTTCCATTAATTGTAATTGTACCTCCTAGTATCCTATATATAACAAGGAGACCTTTTCATTTGGAATCATCTTGTATTTGGAAATTTATGTGGTGTATAAGGAGGTTTCCCCATAGAAGAGGATTATTATATGAAATTCTCTCTTTTTCAAGGCGTTGAGTACTTATTCTGAGGTTTTTTTATGCTATTTTGATATTTGGTTCCTAACATTTGGTATCATAGCTCAAGGTCTTGGGGTTTCACTGCTACATCTATGAAACCTTGGAATTTTTGCTATAAATTCTTTTATACAATGTTTCATAAGGAACCACTTAGAGGGTACTTAATAGACAGATCAAGGTACATGTTGCTCAAATTTAAGCTCCTGAGGACTTATACTTTCAGAGATATAGCCTATGTAAGATATGGTTCTGGAATAATCCTGAATTTATTCATTGCATAATTTTCAATATACAATTTTTTCTGTAACGTTTCAGACCATGAAACTAGGAGGATATTCATAAAATTTTCAAGGTAATTGTGATAAAAATTTCCACTTCTGGGTCATCCTACTTTTGTAAATACACCCTGTGTAAGATAGGGTATCTAACTAGTCATATTAACTAGTCTCAAACAAGTATTCCATATAAAACAATGATATCTTATTCAATGAGTATCCAAATTAAGTGAGACCAGTTGCATTGGATATCAAATATTCTGTAGTATTTATGGTACAATTTTTAGAATCAAATATCAGATATTGTGCTCTTGGAATGATTTACAAGTCACTCTCCTAGAAGGGATAAAAATCAACAAGGTGTGGGGAAGTTACCATAACTTCCACTTGGCACATTCAATTTTTATTAGACGTATGGCATTGTATAGAAGAGGTATCATATAACTACAAAAATAAATTTTCATACCCAGAAGGGCCAAAATTTTGAAGATACAACAGAAGAAAGATTGTCTAGCAGAACCACCTAGAAATCAAGGTTTAAAAGTAATACTTGGCCAACATGCCACCAAAAAAGGGAAATTCTACACCAAATAAGCCTCTGGACGGTCCTACTTGGACTCTTGATGAAGGTGAAGAAATGCGTAGGGACATAAATGATTGACAAAATAATAAAGTAATAAAAGATGAAGTACAAGGGATGATGGATTCAACTGAAGATAAGTTGGAGGCAATAATGGATACTAATATGGATGTTTTAAAAAGGGATATCATGGAAATATTAAAAAAAATCCTAATAGAGAGGAAACCTAAAAGTGAAAATGTATCCCATGAAATTCATGATGAGGACACAAGATGAATCAATAATAGAGAAACTCCAACTTTGGGTTGAAGACCAACCACTTTCCTAAGATCGATATGATAAAGTTTGATGGAAAGGATCCAATCACATGGATATTTCAGATGGATTAATTCTTTGATCTACATGATGTGCCACATACACAAAAGGTATGAATTGCTTCTTTATGTTTAGAACCCAATCAATTTTTGTGGTATCAATGACTTTGTTCTCGCAAATCACTCGTCACTTGGAAAATTTTCATGAAAGAAATGATAGCACACTATGAGGATACAAGGAGCCATACCTTCTTTAGCCAATTTATAAATCTCAAGAAAAAGGGTTCATTTGCAGAGCACATTGAGAACTTCCAAATATTGAATATAAAGGTAAAAAATATTCCAGATGAGCACCTAATTGATGTATTCATAGGAACTTTAAAGGATAACATTCAACATGAGTTTCACTTTTGGGAACCCAAATCATTGGAGAATGCATTCAGGGTGGCGAGAAATGTTGAAAGTAAAAATATGGCTACGGCTACTAGATGGACCATTACTAACATCTATTGAGAGAATAATGTTCCTTCTTCTAAAACATCTCAACCTACAAGGTTGACACCTCAAAAATTGGAGGATATAAAAGGAAAAGGTTCATGCTTTAATCGTGACAGCAAGTACAGTAAGGGACATAAGTGTGGTGAGAAGAAATTATTCTACATAGATTGTGAATAGGTAGAAGAACAAGAACAAGAACAGGAACCATCTCAAGATGAAAACGTAGAAGAGATTTATTTTGAAGAGTTGAATCCCATAATATCATGTAATGCATTAAATGGAATTAGCACTCCTCAAACCTTCAATATTGAAGGATATATCAAAAAGAAAAATATAATAGTCATAATTGATTCTAGTAGTAATCATAATTTCATTCACTATAAATTAGCCAAAGATCTCAATTGATTTATATATCCAGTGCCAGAGTTTCAAGTAATGATTGCAGATGGAGGAACTATCAATTTCTCTAGAAAATGAAATAAGATTAATATTACTACGGGGGAATATGTAATGAATAGTCCAATGATTGTTATACCCATGGGTGGTGTTGATGTCATACTAGGATTCCAATGGTTACAATCATTGGGAACAATAGATTTTAATTTTCAAGAACTTTTCACGAAATTTTCATTGGAAGGAAAAGAAACTGAGTTAAGGGGTATCACAGGGAAATCTAGTAAGGTGATAAGCTTTAATGGCATGACAAAATTATTGAAAAAGAGGCATCAGGGTGTAATTGTACGAATATGCTCACTAGATGTTCAAACATCTAAGCCATCTATTCCCCTATATATCCAAGGGATCATTGATAAGCATTCCAAAGTATTTGAAGATATTCCCAAAGGTCTTCCACCCACTCTAAATCATGATCATGCTATTCACCTAATTCCTATG
>JASDQU010504293.1:46454-56997 GCA_032191745.1 Picea mariana | reverse complement strand
GTAATTCTGAGTTGTAACTGAAGTCTCAAGTCTAGTTCTATTTTCGAACTAAAGTATACCAGTCTCAAGTCTAGTTCTAAGTTCAAACTAAGGCATGAAGATGAATTATGATTAAAGCATGAAAACAAGTTATTATTTCGAGCCTCTCCTCTTCTCCTCTTCAACCTATATAATAAGAGATCAACCCCTCTCTTCAACGCAGTTTTTATATTTAGGTTAGGGGAGAAGCAACAGAGAAGCATATCACTGATAAAGAGGAAGAATACCAAAGCAGCATATTAGTGATAAAGAGGAAGCATACCAAAGCAACATATCAGTGTTGTATATTAGCAATATAGGTTGCATATCAGAGGCATATATCAACATCATATTAGTGTTGTATATCAACAATATAAACAACATATCAGAGGTGTATTTCAGGAAGGTCTCTTAGGTCTTTGTCAGGTTAGATTCATCTTGGCAAGCTCTTTAAGAGTAGAACATTCATGGTGGATATTTGTAAGTGATCATACATTATTAATGCAATAAAGGAATATCGTTTGTTGGGGTTTTTCTCCCTGTATAGGGTTTCCCCGGGGTATATGTGTTGTTGATGTGCATGCTTACTTATCTACATAGTTATTTATATTCCATTATGATTTGGTATTTTTGAAGTGTATTAAGCTAGAATCAAAGTGTTGAAGAAAATAAAAGAATTAATCCGCATAAGAAATCAAGCTCATAATTTAACATGGTATCAGAGCTTAGGGTGTATTAAATGTGTTGAAGTGCAACATAGGATACACACAGATCCAATCTAGCTTGATTAAGTTTCCATTTTAAAGTCCATGGCATCATCCATTTCAGTCAGGGCCGAGGATAGGCTCGAAGGAGCTGCCAAATTCAATGTGTGGAAGCTTCGGATAACAAATATCTTGCAAGAGCATGATCTTGAGAAGTATGTGACCACAATGGTGGAGGAAGCCACGAATAATGCAAGAAGAGTGGCCTTCAGGAAGAGTCAAACAAAGGCCAAGCGAATCATCTTTAACTCAGTCAAAGACAGTATAATGCCTGCAATGACTTGGTTAATGACTTCCAAGGACTGTATGGATACCTTGGTAAATCTGTATGAGAAATAGGATCCAAGTCAAAAGAGGACACTTAAGCACAAGCTTAAGTATTTGAAGATGGAGAAAAGTGAATCAATGGCATCTTTTTGTTCCAGGATAGCCCAGATCAGAGATCAGCTTTTGGTCACAGAGGTGAAAGTGAATGATGATGGTTTAGTGCAGGCCATTTTTTATAATCTTCCTTCTTCATGGGAGACCTTCTTATCCAGTGTAAGTGGGAGAGAGATTCAACCCATGTTTGAGAGTTTATGGCATGATTGCCTCCAGGAGGAGAGTCACACAGCTACTAGGAGTGAGCCAACGAAATAAGAGCACTCAACTTTAGCATCAATATTCAAGGGAAAGAAGAAAGGAACTTTATAGAAAGGATCTCAGAGGAAGCAAAACACCAAAGGTACATTCAAAGGAAATAATATTGATACTTATAAGATTAAATGATTTATTTGTAATAAGTTGGGTCATTTTGATAAATATTATTGGTTTAGAAAGAAATATCCAAGGAAAGGGAAACATCATGCCTCAACTACTGATGATGATGAATCCAAAAGAAATCAGAAAATTCCTTCTAATGAGAAAGAAAATAGAAAAGAATATTACTTGGTTTCTGCATTATCGAGTTCAGTTTTCATGGGGCCAAAAACTTGGTTAGTAGACAGTGGTGCATCAAAATACATGACAGGGTACAAAGAGATCCTCTCATATTTTGAGACAAAATATTTTGTAGAGCATGTTGAGTTTGGGGATGACAAATGCTACAAGATAGAGAGAGTAGGCTCTATCTCCTTCAGATTGGAATCTGGGGCTAGACTTCATGTTGATGAAGTATTATATGTTCCAGGGCTCAAGAAGAATCTACTATCAGTTGAAACCCTTGAGGACAAGGGATATTGGGTGATCTTCAAGGACATGAAGGCACTACTATGGGCTAAAGGTAGCCACTTAAGTGCAACATAACCCATTGGAACTCGCAATTGAGGACTATACGTCATGTCAGGATAGTCAGTTCAGACATTGGCTCATGATACAACTAGATCCAACAAGTTATGGCACATAATACTTGGACATATTCATTACAAAGCTCTTCTAGATCTGCAGAACATGGCATGTGGCATGCCCTCTATTTCTCTTAGTAAAAATGAAATTTGTAAGGGATGCATGCTAGGTAAAAATATAAAGAAAGCATTTCCTAGTAGTGACAATAGAGATCAGGGAATCTTAGATCTGGTTCATTCTGATGTATGTGGTCCCATGTCATCTCCCTCACTCAGTGGTTGTTTGTATTATGTCATTTTTATTAATGATTACTCAAGAAAATGTTGGATATATTTTCTTAAAGATAAAAGTGAAAATTTTGATAAATTCAAAGAGTATAAAGCCTTTATTGAAAAAAAGACAAGGAAACACATCAGAATACTTAGAACAGACAATGGAGGATAATTTGAATCTCTTTAGTTTGAGGATTTCTGCAAGTCAGCAGGAATCAAGAGACAGTTGACCGTTCCATATAACCCTAAGAAAAATGGATTCACTGAGAGAAAAAATAGGACAATTTGTGAGGCGACGAAAGCAATGATGTTTGACCAGGATCTGCCAAATTCTTTATGGAAAGAAGCTACCTCCACTGTCGTGTATATTCAGAACATGTGTCCACATGTTATCTTGAAGGAAAAGACTCCTGAATAGGTATTATCAGGGATCAAACCGAAAGTAGGGCCTCTAAGGATTTTTCGATGTCTTGTGTATATTCATGTCCCTAAGGAAAAGAGGACAAATATGGAACCCTTAGGCAAGAAAGGGGTTTTTGTGGGGTACAGTGAGAACTCCAAGGCTTACAAGATTTAAGTACTAGTTCAGAGGAAAACAAAGGTAAGCATATATGTGACTTTCCATGAAGAAGCCATATTTAAGAAATCTAGAGAGATTCAGTAGGAATCAGAATCAGTTCAGCCGGCTTCACCCTCTTCTGAAAATGAAGAGTAAGATGATCAGAGGGAGGAGCCTAGTGAAGGGACAAGTAATGAGCCCTAGAACCTGATAAAGTGTTAGAAATAATTCTTGAATAACCTCTAGCCAAAAGGAATCCAGGGTGGCTTAAAGAAATAGTGTAGGAAGCAGAAAGGATAGTTTCTCCCAAAAGGAACTTTCAGGGAAAGGAAGAGGCCTCATAGGTTTGGAGGCTATGTTGCACTAATGAGAAGCATTAGTTATGCCAAACCTTCTTCATTTGAAGAAGAAGATAAATTACAATTATGGAAGGATTCCATGCATGAGGAATACATGTCTATTATAAAGAATAATGTTTGGGACATTGTGCTCAGGCCAAAAGAAAAATCAGTGGTTTCTTCCAAATGGATCTATAAGATCAAACATGCAACAAATGGAAGTGTGGAAAAGTTCAAAGAATTATTTGTATCTATAGGCTTCACTCAGAAAGAAGGAATCGACTACGAAGAGACTTTTTCCCCTGTAGTCAGGTATACCTCCATTGGAACTATTATTTATTTATCTCCCGTTCTTGGTTGGAAGCTACATCAGATGGGTGTAAATACAACATTCTTGAATGGAAAGACTGAACATGAGGTCTTTGTGGAACAACCAAATGGTTTTGTACTACATAGCAAAGGCACTCATGTATGCAATCTAAGGAAGGCCTTGTATGGTCTTAAGAAGGCTCCCAGAGTTTGGTATGACAGGATTGATGGATTTCTTAAAAGCCTGGGCTTTCAGAAAAGTGATGTTGATGCAAATATGTACTTAAAGGTAAGAGGTAACCAACCTATTATACTTATCATGTATGTTGATGATCTCTTTCTAATAGCATATGAAGGGATAATAGCCTGGTGTAAGAGGGAGCTAACCTCATAATTCTAGATGAAATACTTAGGCTTGATGCATTACTTCCTAGGATTGGAAGTATGGCAAAGACAAGGCGA
The DNA here is from genome assembly GCA_032191745.1 of Picea mariana. Classification (NCBI taxonomy): domain Eukaryota; kingdom Viridiplantae; phylum Streptophyta; class Pinopsida; order Pinales; family Pinaceae; genus Picea; species Picea mariana. The sequence goes on along the minus strand of JASDQU010504293.1, from coordinate 52,952 downwards.
GATATTTCTGGCACAAGGAAAATAAACAGTGGATGTAATAAATAGGTTTGGTATGATGGATTGCAAATCCATGTCTACTCCGATGATTACCAACCTGAGGAAGCTACATGATTCTGATACAGGATCAGATTTGGTGGATCCCACCATGTATAGACAACTGATTGGATCATTGATGTACATGATCCACACTAGGATAGATATATGCTATGAAGTGATTGCAATGAGTCAGTTCATGAGTGAACCGATATAGAGACATTGGGTGGAAGCAAAGCACATATTGAGATATCTCAGAGGGACCAATACTTATAGTCTGAGATATACATCCAGTGGTGTTTTATTTCTGCATGGGTATGCATATGTTGATTGGGCAGGAAGCCCATTGGATCGAAAGAGTACTTCCAAATAATGGTTTAGTTTAGGATCCGCTATGATATCTTGGTCAAGATGGAAGCAGGGATCCATTGCACAGAGTATAGTAGAGGTTGAGTACATTGCAGCAAGTGATGCTAGCAAGGAAGAAGTATGGCTCATAAAATTGGTTTCTGGGTTGTTTGGAGACAAGCTCGAGACGACGGTGGTTCACTGTGATAATAAAAGTTGCATAAACTTTACAGAGAACCCAATATTTCATGACAAGTCAAAACATATTGAGATGAGGTACCACTACATCTGAGACTTGGTCCAGAGAAAAACTGTAAAGTTATAGTACATAGCCACGAGCGAGAAGGTAGTTGATATCCTGACCAAGCCTCTAACCTTGAGACAATTTGTACAGCTGAGAGGAAAGCTTGGTGTCACTGAGAATGACTCCCTCACTGAGAGGGAGTGTTAAATTTGGCAGCATCAACAATCATTCTCCAATGAGAGGCCATATGGGTGTTGGCCCTCGACCAAGTTTTGGAGAGCCTTGGTCGTGTTTGACCACTTTTGGGACTTCGACAAGCTGGTCAAAGACGAAGCGGAGAACATGGTATCTCTCCCTCTTTTGTGGAATTTTTGGGTTTAGGGTTTATGTAACGAGTATGGGATGTCGACCCATGGGTTTACCCATGCTTAGGTCTCTTTTGTAATGTATAAATAGGAAGCTAAGAAATGTAAGAAGTAGTAGTGTATGTGTCTGGCTTAGTGCAAGTATTTGTAATCAACTTTGTGCACAAACATGTTAAGGCTTGTAGAGCTAAGTGAAAGTGTTTTGTAAGTGCTTCATGCATAGACACTGTAGAGGCTCTGTGCTTGGACCTAACTCGGGGAAGGAGTATCTGGCGAGGTGCACACAAATCTCTTGTCCTATGCGAAGTTGGCTTTGTGGCTATGTGCATGTAAGAAGATTGAAGGAGACTAATAAAGAAGGAGAAGAGTTGGTGGACGTAGCCCCACACTGGGGTGAACCACGTATATCCTGTGTTGAGGTTGCTTTATGCGATGTGGTTGATATGTTATTGATGTGATCTATGCTTAGTATTGTAATCTTTATGTATGTTAGAAGCATTTGATGTAGTAGCTTAGTGCCTTATATGTGAATGAATACTAGATCTACTTTGATGCTATGTGATAAATGGTTAGATATATTTAGATCTTGATGAATACTGCATTGTTCTGTAACTAGGGTTTTTTCCTGCGATGTGAATAAGGGTTAAATACTAATCAATATTATTGGCTAAGTGATTTTTTAAAGTGGTGTAATCACATGTATGTGTCCCAACTAGGTTGTAGACACTTGAGTCCTACAACACCCCCCCCCCACCTCTACCCTGGTTGAGACTTCGTTTTCTTCGCAGGTGTTGTCAAAAGGGTTGGTAGTTAGGGTTTTGTTGGTGCACTGTTGAAGCATTGAACCCTGGGTCTGCCCCTGTGCCAACAAATGGTTTTGTTGCCGGGACCTAAAACTGTGATTGTTGGGAATTGAAGAAAAGAAAAATCTTTGTGCGTAGATGTGTTGTTGTAGTGTGCAGTATTCTACTTGACTTGTGAAGCTCTATGCTGAGAAGGAAACCAGATCCAAATAAAAGAGGTAAGATAAGTGGAAAATTTTGTTTCGAAAGAATGGATCTAGGTATGTTTGATAGATTTCACACTAGTATGAAAACTAGGGCACAACTAGAAGAAATAATATTTGATATGAATAGATATGATAAAGTTAATGAAAGATATGTTATTCCTATGCATAGAAATAATTTTTGGATTAACAAGTGGATGCAGGATCCTAGAAAGAATTCTTTGCAGGTCCGTCACTGTGATCCCAGTGCATAGTACAGGAAAGTTTGGGGATCATTTAAGATAAAGAGGGGACTGAATCTTTGTTATAGTTGCAGAAGACTGGGACATCTTGTTAAAGAATTCCCTGGTACAGGTCCTATTTGTCTTTGTTGTAAAGTTGTTGGTCATGAAGTTTTGGATTGTCCTAGAATGATTGCTAAAGTTGAAAATATGAATATCAAACAAGAAAACCATAAAGAAGGTCAACAGACTAAGAATATACTAGAACACCAGAAAGAATCAGAGGCTATATTATTGCAGATGAAAGAAACATTGAATGATCACAGAGACATCAGTTTATCAAAGATCTTAAAAGAGAAGCAGTGCATAGAAACAAGAATAGGAGACTTCGACATAGACTATGTATTGAATGCAGAAACACAGGTGAACATTATGCCAGAAAGTACTTGGGAAATTTTGGGAAAGCCTACTATGATTCCTTCATTGGGAGTAATAGGATTGTTTAAAGGAAAGATGATAACCCTATGTGGAATACTTAATCATGTACCTATGAGTTCTCATGGAACATCGACAGAAGAAGAATTCAATGTCATTAAGTTTGTTGAGAATAATGCTCCCTTTTCACTTTTGTTAGGAAGGACTTGGATTGAGAGAGATCAAATCTAAAGGAAAGAAGAAGAGGAAGCTACAGAACAGAACAAACAAGAACTAAGGGATTTCATGGCTAGGATAATAGCATGCTTAATAGAAGAACAAGAGGACAAGTCGAAGCAACTAAGGGCTAGAGACCTAGCTGTCAAAATTGAAAGAACGCAAGAAGGATTGAAGAACTTATCCATTTAGAAGGGAAGATAACCTACTCCAGAAAAAGTAAGAGAAGAAGTATTACCCTCGAACACTGTGAAATACCCTCAGTAGTGCGAAGTTACTATGCTAAAAAAAGAAAATAACAAGAATGGAAAGAGGAATCCAAAGATGCAGATCACAGGGAAGAAAGCTAGAAATCTCAGCAAGAAGAAATCAAAGCTAGAAAAATTACAAGAGATTCCAGAAAGGACTTCGTAGACGAAAGGCTTGCAGAACTTGAACCTCGTCAGAAAAGAAGAATAGCACAGACTGGCACGTCACCAAGGAAAAGAAATATGACCGTTGGAGGTGTCCCGACCATTAGAACAACACTCCAAAACGGCTAGAAACACAGTTATTGCCAGAAAGATCGCCATTGGACCGTTGGGACCACACCATAATGGATGGAATCATATTGATTAACACATTCCTTCCTGTTGCAGGAATCCATTATGACGTTGTCTATTTAGACTGTCGTATGTCTCACTAGGGACACTTTTGTAAACTAAGATATTTGAGCCCATAGAGAACCGATTGCTACCACGCTGTGCATTTGAGACCTCGCCAACTACTTTGTTTACCTTGAGCGTCTATTCACCTATCTAAGATATCTGATCTAGAGCATGCATGTCGGACGAACTTAGTGCAGTAGACAAGTCTTTCAAGGAGATCCTAATAGACCTTATGTATGAGAAGGTCATGTCCACAGGATCACAGGCCTCGTCGACGAGAGGATTGCAAGCATTCTCGTTGACTACATGTCGATCTGGGCCATCTCGAATTGTGACAGAGAAAATAAGTAAGCACCGCGACAACCTGGCGAATGAAAAGCTCATCCTGTCGGTCTTTCCCGACTATATCTCGCCTCTGGATGCTACAGTTAGTCATGACAGCGTCCTGAGAGATTTCAACTATACATTGATCAATGCATACCTCCCGAAGGGGATACGCGTAGTTGGACCGCAGTTGGGACAGATTCTGACGCTCAAGATCAGTGATTTCAACTTAGGATACCGCAATAACTATGGAATGATCGCATCACATAAGTACTTAACAAAGACAACGGGGAAGAAGTCGAATACAGTCCCCCAGCCATGGACCATGGACATCGCGAGATCAACAATCTTTAATGTGATGAAGATATTGCACTTCAACAGACATCAGGAGGTTAATGCATGCGTTAAACTCCTCTTGTTGTGATTCCATGGTGGGTACCTATGGTTGGATAGGCGCATAATTGTAGATCCAACTTTGATCCACCAGATCACTAGATTGAGCATGCAAAGACTAGACCCTTAGGATTTTTACCCAGGAAAGGCTGCAGATCGCACCCTGGCGCAGCGAATAAAGGAAACCTATGGCGATGTCAAGAAAGGGAAGCGGGGCTACAAGGTAGCATCCATCCAAAATGGCACAGTGTGCCTAGATTGTCAGTTGATAGCTGGCAAGCTCCTCATGAAGAATAGACCAATGCAGGTCATAGCCTTCATTGTCACCCTCGCAGGGAAATGCATTGAAGGGATGGATATGAACTGGGTGAGCTTCCTCATTAACCAACTGGAGAAAGATTGTTACGAAGCGCAAGACCAAGGCTACGTTTTTCACTTCAGCTGGTTGTTGATTCTCGTTGCCTTTTTCTCTTGGGAGATGTCGAAAGGAGCAATCTTCCCTGTAGTTGAGCCGGCTGAACCACTAGCCGCAAGGTTCATCACCTTGCGGTACTCCAGTAATATGGAGAAGAAGTGGTAGTCAAATTTTTTCTTCCACACTTAATATCTATATCTAATGTGAGCCATTGAGTCATTCCCCTGAATGAATTCGAATACACTCCATCAGTTCAGACCACTAGCAAAGTTCTGCCCAGACAGGCACTTCATTTACATAAATGTGTGTAGGTATGAAACCAAGGAGGAGTTGTAGTCATACTATAAATTAACTGATGAAGACATGGAGGAGATAACTAAAGAGTGGTCAGATGAATTCCTTGTACCAGTCGAACAAATGGAGCTATCCAACCCCGATATCATCGAAAGTCCTCTGGTCACCTAGGAAGAATATGATGGACCCATCAACAGCAAGAATAAAAAGAAGGAAGAGGTGCAGGAAATAAACATCACATTGGAAGAAACTGTGTCAGAGTCACCTGGAGGAGGAGGAGATGATGAATTAGACCAAAAAGAGGAGAAAGGGGAAGAAGACAAGCAAGAATAGGGATAAGTGACACCTCCTAAAGATCCCCTTACAGAGGTTGAGATGTCAAAGAAAAGAAAGGTTTCTCCAAAGAAACCCTCAGTGCGGAAGAAGTCAAGAGCCAATAAGCCTCATTTATAGATTGTACTTATGGTGGATGATATCGACCTCATCATCGCAGTTGTATCAGATACCTCGGAGGAAATTTTGCAGCAAAACGAAGCCAAACGAGAGACAATGTATGATAGGATCGAGGTGAAGCTCAAAGGGGTACAATAGGATTTCTACTTGTACTGTGCAGTGTCTACTGCATCGTTGTCATCAGGGGGTCTAGAAGTAGGATATGAGCCTGCCCAAATATGCAGATTAGCAGATGTGACAGAGGCTCTCCTTCATCGAGTACAGGAGGAAAAATAATAGGCCACAGAGGCCTTGAAGCAAGAAAAGAAGGAATCCCTAGATCAAAGTCGGGTTGCGAAGTAAGAGAAAGATGACCTCCAAGCGAAGTTTGAAGAGGACAGAGAGCAGATCCAGAGAGAGAAAGATCAACTAATCGCAGAGTAGATTGGATTAAGAGAAGCGGTCACTAGAGCAATTCACTTTGTGCTAGGATTATCACAAATGGAAGAAGAGACAGTTGAGAGCCAAGTGGGGAAGATCGTTGAAGCCATTCAACAACTTCAAGAAAGAGTAGCAGAACTAGAATTGCAAGCAGTCCGGACCACTTTGTAGGAAGTGCGAGATCAGAGGGAATAAATTGCCTGGAGCGCAATCGAAAGAATCAAGGCATTGGCGTTAGAATTCAATAAAATCAGTAACTGAAGTGCACAGACCTATGAGCACCTTGCAGAGGACCTAGAACTAAGAACATTAGAAAAAAAAAATCAGGAGGCAAAGCAACAAGCATCCACAGTGCAAGCACGGCTGAAACTGCTTTTAGCGGTTGAGAAGATGAAAAGATCATAGGAACAACGTGCAGTTCAGTAGTAGGTTCATGCCATCCAGAGTAGAGTCATGGAAGTGACCCATAGACTCCAACCAGTACAAGATGAAGACTGCACATTGTTCGAGGAGATCGATGGATAAGGTGCACAACTGGAACAAGTGGTCACCATAGTGGAATAGCGATTGGAAGGACCTATCAATGATACAGTCATTTAGGAGTTTGCTAAGTAGGAGGCTCTGGTGAAGCAGCAAGTCGAGGCAGCTTGAGCCAAGATCAAGGCCTTCGAAGCAGAATTGCCC
>JASDQU010504292.1:66216-78233 GCA_032191745.1 Picea mariana | reverse complement strand
AATTTGGCCGTGGAGGGTAGACTGTCAACCAAATTTCTCTGTCATGAATTTTCTTGTGAATCCCATACCGATGATCTTGCATCTCACAGAAGAATGTAAATACAACCTGATAGAAGAATAATGAGACGCCAAGCCTTGAATACAGTGATCAAAGCGCGCTTCTGAAGGGAGGAAGTTGTTTTGAGTATAAATACTCAGTTTTGATATGTTGTTATGGTCGATGGTAGAGCAAATCTCTCGAATTGTAAAGTTTTAATGAACTATATGGTTATCTGGTTATGTATATGAATTTTAAACTTCTTGTTTAATGAAAATCAACTTTCTTACTCCCTCTTGTTTCCTTCTAATGCTGAAAGAGTTCATGATTGACTGATTCACTTGAATTATTGTGACTGCATTATGATGAAAGTTTGATTATAGTGTTGTTATAGTTCCTTTCAGCTTCTTTGAGATTTGAATTCGATAATTTCTCGTGTTTAAATTGTTCCTCCTTGGGCTGCTGAGAGACTTGATGTCCTCGACAGATCTCTACATTTTCTCACCAAAGTCTTCCTCCTACTCACCCTTACTACAACTTACTGTTTGAAGTTAAACTAAGACCTCACATGCTCGTGCATATCAGTCCAGTTTTCTGAGTTAATATTATACTTTCCTGAGACAACGTCCATTTGACCCTTTTATAATCAACCTATGATGTCAAACTTTGATGGGTATCGGGATTTCCTTTCCCTCAATCTGAAGGGAGAATTCCAGTGCTAACACATGTGTCATAGTGGAGAAAGTAGTAGACATCCATAGGTCATAGTGGATCAAGTAGCGGATGCTTTTGAAAAGGCTTGAAGAAGGTGCCATCATGTTGATTCTGAAGATGAGGAATGTTTGTTGGTCTAAGCTGATATGCACCAGGTCCTCTTCATGAATAAAGGTATGTTTTACATATGTTTTTTTTAGGCTTGTTTCATGGATGGTATGACACATTCTTAAGGCATGTCTTGGAACCATTGTGGTACATGGTACATGGTTGCATATGGTTTATGTGACATTGATACATGCTTGAAATATATTCTTGATACTTGGTACATGGATGTTATGGGTCACTGTTAGAGACACATATTTATATTGGCATATGTATGAGGCACATTCCTTGGTACTTCATTGAGGCACTTCATCATTGATATCTTATGGTACATGTTGGTGATGTTATGGTGCATGCTTGAGGAAAATATTTGGTATATTGTTGAAGCACTGGCACATGGTGTATGGTTGTCATTGATATTGATACATTGATAAAGAATACACTTGGTATATGAAAACACATGAATAAGAAAATATCTTGGTGATGTTTGTACTTGGTTGAGGTGTTCATGTACATTGTTGATGTACATGGTTGATACATGGTTGATAGATGGTATGGTATAGGATTGGTAATTGGTATACATGGTTGATGGTTGAGGCATATGGTATAGGTTGAGGTGCATGGTTGATGCACAGTTTGGTACATGTGTTGGTGCATGGTTTGGTATAGGAGTTGGTGCATGGTTGATGCACGGTTTGGTACAGGTGTTGGTGCATGGTTGATTCACTTGTTGTGGTACAGGTTGTGGTACATGGTTGATGATTGACATGGTATAAATTGATGATTATTTGGTACATTCTTTGGTACATGATTGAGACACATACCTTGTGATGGTATGTTGGTGATATTGGTAAATGCTTGGTAGAGGCATGTGTTAGTGATGTTGGATATCTAATTGAGAGGTGTCCTTGGTATATGATCCATGTGAGAGGATCTAGTTGAGTATCAGTGATAGTGACAAGTTGACAGTGACAGGTTGGATACAATGATAGGTTGACAGGTTACAGGTTGATGTGACAGTGACAGTGGTAGTGGAAGTGATAGTGACAGTGGTAGTGATTGTGGTAGTGACAGTTGGTCTACATTTATATTTCAGGGCAGTAGGACATGGCAAGGATAGGTGGTTTTATCCACCTTCCAGTTGGTGTCAAAGAACTCAGGGGGTTGTAGCCTCCTTTTGGTTGGAGCCAGAAAAGTCAAGGAGTTTTAGATTTCTTCAAGTTGGAGCCTAAGAATAGGGGGTTGCTGATCTAGATGGATATCAATGGCCACTCATCTATTCCACTAGCTCGAAGAATAATTTTCCATTTTGGTAGTTTCTTATAGTTTTTCGAGTCGCAAACTTCTGGGGCCGTATTGAGGTCCTAAATGATGTTTTTTTGGACTTTTTGGGGTCATGGATTTTTTTCGACACACCTTAAATCCCAACAAAATTTGTACTTCTTGGATAGACCTTTCTGATGAGGTATCAAACCCCCAAAATGGAGATTGTATGCAAAAGTTACGCCCCCAGGAAGTTGACGTATCAACTACCCCCATCGGAGCTTGCAAACCTTATGTCTTTTCATCTTCCAGGGTTAGGGTTTTGGATTTTATTTATGTTAAAAATTCCTTTGAAGCCTCATTGTAAAAATTATCTTCTAGAAAATGTGAGTAGTCTCACATCTCTTCTCAGAGATAAGCTACCACCATTCTAGCGGATCTTTCACTCTATATTTCTACAGTTTTGTACATTTCACTTATTAATAGAAATTGTGTATTACTATATATCTGTGTTTATGGTTATATATCTGATATATATCTGTTATACTATTGGATATATGATATATATCTTTAAATTTATTTATTATATCTCCTCTCCCATTTCATGCCGAAAATAATCTAGATCAATGGTATCAGAGCACGCTGCTCTTGATCGTTTTTCAATGCATGTCCCCGATGAGGTTCGAATATATAAAGTTGGGTCTCGAGATTGTCTCTTTTGAGGAAAATCTCTCTTGCACACCCAAGAAACCCTCCATGGAGAAAGAAAAGAAAAGTGATGGAGCATAAAATTCTATTAATCTATTTCTTGAGCAAGCTTTCACGCGATAAAGGGTCAAAATGATGGAGAATTTTTCCCACATCCTTCAACGCTCGTAAATATCATCAGGCACGTTTTTATCAAGTGGCCACTTTGGAAGAACCTCTCCTTTCAAGGTACAAGTTAATTTTGATATTCCCGTATTTGAAGGTCAGATAGATGTAGATTCTCGAGAAAAATGGCTAAATATACTAGAAGGTTACTTTTATGTTCACAATTTTTCCGATAGGGAAAAGATCACCTTCGCACTCCTTAAGGATCTCCCCCATGTAAAACATTGATGGGAAACATACTGGGAGAAAAGTTCCATAGAGGAGTATGGAATATAGGGGGCTGATCCAACGTGGAATTTTTTTGTGGATGCGGTCAAAGAACAATATTACCCTGTTGGTAAATATGATGACCAATACATGAGATGGAACACACTGCGTCAAGAGAGGGCCAAGCAGTGTCAGATTTCACCAATACCTTCCATACCTTGTGCACTAAGATGGGTATCAAAGACTCTGAGTGACATTTGGTTCTGAAATACCATGGGGCTCTACATAGATACATCCAAACTGAAATGGATTTTCTGGACATCTCATCATTGGGTGTTGCTTATCGATATGATGTTAAAATCGAGCATAAATTTAAGCACTAGAACAAGCAAGAGTTCGAGTCTGCAAATCTGCAACAACCAAAGTATGATAAAGACGAACCTAACAAAAAACCTCCCGAAAACCAGTCCAAGCCATAGGAAAAGAACGATAATGGAAAGACAAGAATGACACTGGAAAGTGGTACGATTTCCACAAAATCCCTTGGCACAAAACCGATGAATGTCACTCAAAATTGTCATTGGTGGCCGAGATCAAATAAAAAGAGCCGAACCTTGATTCAAAATATGATTCAGAAAATAATGGAAGGAAACAGATCATCGACGTAGACCCCACTGCCACTGTCACAACCACAACAATTCAACTAGAAGAAGCATCAAATCCTAAAGAGGGGGAGTGCCTCTTCCATTCATAGATGTGGGTGAAGGGGACCCATTGCATTTTATTGTGGATAGCAGAAGCTAGAAGAATCTCATCTTAGTAGAGGTCGTCAAACAATTGGGATTGTCGGAAACATCACACCTGCAACCATACATCATCGGGTGGCTTCGTCAGGGACGAGATCTTCGTGTTAGTCAATAGTGTCGCCTGTCCAACACCATCAATCCATTCAAGGATGGGGTATTGTCTGGTGTTTCCCCTCTGGATGTATGTGATGTTATTTTGAGCCAACCATATATCTGGGGGCGTCATGTTGTTTATGAGTCTTGACCTCGTAGTGTCATTGTTACTCTGGGGGGTCATCTCTATAGGATACCAAAGGTAGTTTTGACTACTGTCCCACCAAAACAGTGCCACAAGGTAATCTCTCATACTGCAAAATTCAACCTCTTCACAATCTGTTCAAAAGGTGAATAAAAGGACACTACAACCACTACAACCTCAGCCCAAGACCTTTCTATCCAGCATAAGTAGATTGTAGAAGAGAAAAAATATATTTTTTCTTCACCGATGAGGGTGCCTACACACTGCCCAGTCAAGACAAGCTACAACAGGTTGGTTGAACAGATTCAACCCCTCCAACATCAGGTTTTCGATAGCCTTCCACAAGCCAAGCAATGCAACTTCGCCAACAAGGAAATGTTGAGATCATTTCATGCTTCCTTGTTTTCCTTCCACATACTATCTTCCCCACTTCTTTTTTCCATTTATTTTCCCTCTTATACACCTACCCTTATTTTCCTTTTTCTTTTATCCCTTCTTCTCTCCCTTTTTGGTTACTATACCTAGTCATATTTTAGTGATTCACAGGTTCATGCGTTCACAGGTTCGCAGGATTTCATTCCACCCACTTGCTCATCTCATGAGTCCATTTTAACACTTAGCCATTTTTAAGTTTCGCGGGTTCATGGGTTCAATCCCTCATCCTCCATTTTCCATGACCTTAACTTTTCACCCCAACTTCTGTGATCTACATTTTGAACATCATCCTTGTCATGGGTGCCGAGCTCCAAAGTTTTTATTCCTATTGCATGTGATTCCAACTGACCATTTGTATACACTTAGTATATTTTTGATCATCTATACAACTGCGAGTTCATTGATTCCTGGGTTGGCGGATTCATGAAAATTTTTATATTCAAACTCTCTCTCATATGTCCCCACCATTTGGTTGCTTTTCATGATACACATTAAGTATTGTTTAATTCTAACAAATGTTGTGGAGGCCCCGAAAAGATTGTCATTAATGGAGAAAGGCTCGAGGAATTACTCATTAAATCTTCATTTTCCAAGGGATTAAATTATCATTATATTTCCAAAAATATTTATTTGAGATTATTATCCAATTGAAGGAATAGTCCCTTCAACCTATGGAATCATCAACCAGACAATAGTTTTTTGGTAGAACTTTGAATATCTTTGGTCATGAAGATTAGAACTTCTAGTGGTCAAGAGAATATTTGTATTATTCCTCTCCTCCTACACAAAAATATGTAATTTTGGCATCTAGAATCGCTTGTGTTGGGTGTGCTCCTGAGGTTTTTGATTGTAAGTAACTCGTTGCATGGTGTGTGGACAAGTACATGCCAAGTCAAAGAATTATACAACTTCGAGATCATTCTCTAATTTCCCTTTCACCTCAAGTTTTTCGCAAGATGTTAAAGCTTCTAGAGCCAACTCTTACTTTCAAAGGTGAAGATTGCAGAGAATTCTTGAAAAAACATAACAATGGGCTTGATCTATTGCTGGAATATTTGGAGAATCTTGCATCTATCCCAACAGACATAACCATAATCAATGTTGAGTCTTTTAAAAACCTTTATCGAGAAATTGCATGGTTATTTACCAGTTTGACAGGCCAGGAAAGAACTGCTTCTATCTGTCACATGCTTTTATATATTTTGTATTTTACAGTACATGAACAAGCCATTTTTTATTTGGGGAAAACTCATTTCTATCAAAATATCGTCCTAGTTATCACACTATAAAAAGGACAGAAATTTTTTTATGGCCTCTTATTTGATATTTGCTATTGTGCATTGTTTTAAATTCCCAAACTTAACCATTAGTAAGAGGGTGAATTGTGTAATAGATCCAGTTACCTTTTGGTATCAGACACTATGGAGACATCAAACTCCTCTATTTTTCTATGAAGTTTATAATAATTTTTTTTCAGTCTTCAAAAATCTTTTGTTGGAAGAAAACACTTTAAGGATATCTGATCAAGCTACCATATTTTTAGAGAAAAAGGGGACAATAGAAAAAACGGAAAATCACAGTGTCATAAGGATATTTTTCTTGAAAAAGAATCCTTCTTTTCTCCCATATCATGTATATGATAAACTATTTATTACAGAGGTGGCAAGGCAATATAACTTTTGGCTACATTTTTTCCATGAAAAAAGGAAAAAAACAGTTTATTCCCTGCCATGGAATATTGGAGAGTTCATGTTCATAAATATAAGTAAAATTGATGAATTTGCAACTCATTTCAACAATTTGAGTTTAAAGTATTCTTAAAAGTTCAAAGGTTTTGATCTAAACAAAATCTTTGTTGGACATATGCTTTCAGTGGGGTTCAATAACTCTTTCATTCAAACTATCTTGAATTAAGAATACGATGGTAATAGACAAAGCATTCCCATACATGATGCCGATGACCTAGAAACATTACTTAGCAGTAATGATTTTCACAAGCAAAGGAGAAAAGGTCCTAGTGAAATAAGTGCTCAATATCCAGTGGTTACTCCCAAGAATAATACATCCAGGAGAAATGCTCCAATGACCCACCAAGTTAAAAAGGTTGTCAACAGTAGTTCCAGTGGAGGGGGAGAGAAAAATCCTCCCCCCAGAAAAATTGAGAATTCACACAAGTTTCCTGTGAGAAAGAAAAGGAAAAACTTAGTGCAAGAGGAATAAAACAATAGTATAGAAAATGACATCCACAGATTTTCTTCGGAGGATATGGAAGTAGAAGTAGATATTGAGAAAATATTTCCTGCAATAGAACAACCGGAAAATATAACTCAACAAAATTCTTTATTGGAAGTTGTTGGAAATGAGACCTTTAGTGAAGGAGAATCCTTCACTTTTCAAAGTGTTGTTTTTGATAAAGAATCTAAAAAGTTGATTGTAGAAATAAGTGATCAAAAGAATAAAAAGGGAAAGGCCCACTAAGAGGTTGACCTGAAGGATATGCGACCATCATAGATTTCCAAAATCCATAGGGAAACCAGGGATGCACTCGATAACTCTATTGATAGTTTAGAAGATGAAAATGTCAAATTAAAGGAGAAGATCAAAGAATTGGAAACTGCCTTGATGCCCCTTCCAATCTTGGCCAGTCCTTTGAAAATGGTTAAACCAACTACACTTGGTATTAACTTAAAGGGATCTTCTAGTTTTCTTATAGTGGTCCAGAATTATGTAGAGAAAAATATTAAAAAAAGAATGTCATTGATAACAAAAGCATGGGAGGTATCAAAAAATATTTTTTCTTTCGGTTCAAGGGAACATGATTTTCATGAATATCTCCAATCTGATTTAAGGAATGAAGAATGATTCTACACAAATGTCATTTTACTATTTGGGATAAAAGTCTCAAACATGACAGAATTGAAAAGGAGAGAAGAGGATCTACCTTCTCCAAGTCGAATTAAATAGTTGAATGCATGTTGGAAAGAAAAGATCAAGAATTTGAATAACATTGTCCAAGCATGCAACGAAGCCATAGTGAAAAGAGAAGAGTTATTTAGAAGACTCACAGAGAAAGATCTGGTAGGAAGCATTGATGAGGTGCAAGATCCTAAGTTAGTTCTCAATTCAATGTTTATGACAACACAACAATTTGATGAAGAATTGGGGATATTAAAGGGGTTATTAGCTGGAAAATTTAATGTCATAATTGAATATAACGAAGAAGAAATAGATAATTGGATAGTTGATTATTCTACGAAAAATCAAGATATTGAGGAGGAAATACATGACATTTCTCATGACCTAAGGGATTTAGAAGGTGAATTATTTAATATACAAATCAATCATGAAATAAATGTTTCACCAATGAAAAATTACATTGAATATTGGTTTAAGAAGGTGATTGATAAATTAACGAAAGAAGGCCAAGAAACAACAATTGAGACAGTTCCTATAACCGCCAATCAGGAAAATAAAAGGACAGTAGCAAGCAAGTAAAAAAGGAGAGAGACCATCATAGTCTTTCTACTCTGTCATCACCCACCATCTTCTCTCCACATCTTACTTCTTGTCTATATTTTCTTTACGGTCCACGAGATCCCTAATCCCAGTCCTATGGATGAACTCAATTTAATTTAAAATCTTTGTAACATAATTTATACTTCTCAGAAATCCTAAGAGAACTAATTCGAGATCATTTTTGACGATGTTTTATAACTCTGAGTTTTGAGTATAAAATATTTGAGATTGATATATCATTTTCTTTATTTGAGCTCCACATGTGTTTGCTTTATTAAATTTCTCTTATCTGTGTGGACCATTTTATTTTATTTTTTATGTGATCATAAATCTTTTTTAACTATGATGGATGTGAGGAAATGTTTCTTATTTGTTTTCAAATATGTGATTTTTTGAGGTTCTTGGTCATCTCTTAGGGATTCTCTTAAAAATAAAACTTTTTATTTTCTGTAACCTTTATATTTCTTTGAATATCAAGGTGGACTTTCTCAAAGTCCTATATTGTTTTGAAAATCTAGAATTCCAAGAGTATCATAAAACAAAGAGGAGTACCACCTCTATAAAAATGTAGGGGGATTTGTATCCCCGTGAGGTTGTCGTTTTAATCCTGATGGATTCAAGCGTCAACATTTTTGGCGACCATACTGGGGAACCAACTGAAAATTTGAAATCCGGTTTAGCATCTTTTGAAAAATACATGACTCTTCCCCAGGTTGATCAACCCCGCTTAGAAATTAGATTGAATAATTAACGAAGCATCTTGCATCAACTATATAATTTGGTAATAATAAGGGCTGAGACCAGTGAATAATTGGAAAGATCTTGGCATACATTGGTCCAAGAAGAAGAAAGATAAATCCTCTGAAGACAAAGGATAGAGGAGTGACATGACCGAAGAAATGAAAGAAAAGCTCGAAGAGCACAAGAACAAGGTCAGAATTGAAGCTAGACGAATATAAGGGACCAATTACCAGAAGTAAAAGAAAACAACTCTGTATTCTAGGAAGTGGAAAACATATTCCTGAAATATCTCCAGACATGGCAGGAAGAAATGAACAACCATGAGAGGAACCGAGAAGAGAAACTCATGAATAAAGACAAGGAGGTGGAGGAGGTGGTGGAATAAATCAAGAAGGACTAATATTTGGAAACCAAAGAAGATTAAGATATTCCCCCCTAATTCTTTGAGGTGAGCAACATGACCTCCCTATTCTCCCTAAGGGTACTTTGAAATCATTTTTGGGAGATAGAACAATTGATTCCAAAAGATACCTTGATTTATTTCTTGACATTTGTGATTTTCATCATGTTGAATATGACGATATGATGGTAAGGTTGTTTCTTCAAACCTTATCAAGAAAATCCTATGAATGGTATATGACATTACCCACTAGGTCAATTGGTTCATTTAACGACCTTGAAGCCATGTTCCTGACTATGTTTTCTCCCCCAATTTCATATCATACCCTTCTCACTAATTTCACCCAGATTGGTTTGAGGAAGAATGAGAGAATACAAGATTTTAATCTAAGGTTCAATAAAACTCTGAGTAAGATTCTAGAAGAAAAAAGGCCGAATGACCTAGTGATACTTAGTTGTTATAAGAATGTGATGCCCCCAAATGTAAAATATGCTATCAGAACATCCTAGATGGATACCTTGGAGGAAGAAATTATTAAATCCATGAAGATGGAAGAAATTATGATTGAGACAGGTGCTAACCCTGATATTATCCTGGAAAAAGTACAGAGGAAACTCAGAAGCCTAAGTATTGATGATCAAGGAGCCTCTAGTTTGAGAAATAATGAAGAGAAAAAACCATGACCGATCCAAAATCAAGCCACTGGAGGAAGCTCTTTTAAGGGAACCATACCTGATGTGAAGGTAGACCCTGTTGTGGAACAAGAAACTAAGCAAAGATTTGAGATTGCAAAAATGAATAGAACCATGAGGAAAATGAAAAATGAGATAACCAGATTAAGAAGGGGTGATAATTATGTAGCAAATCTGAGAATGTCGGTCCAAGAGAAAATAAGGAACCCTCCCCAAGAAAACAGAGTGAGGTTTGAAAAAACTGATAATCAACAAAGACAAAGAGTTCCCAGGAAACCAATCCCAAATGCAGTTTTTATAGATGATATATATGATGAGAAAATAGTTGAGCAAGGAAATTATTATTTACCTGATGCAAGTTTCCAAACTGTATAGACAGATGGATGTGATACATCCATGTATATATTTGAAGAAGGAGACAATGGCCCTAACTCACAATACAATGTTGCCCAAACATGATCATTTGTAAATAAATCCAAAAATAAAGATGATTCTGAAAAAGAAAAGGAAAGAATTAAAGAAAAGATAAATAAAAGGTGAATGAGAAAGAGGTAAATAAAAATGTGACAAATAACACTGGAAGCAAGAAGAAACACTTGGTGTCAAACCCTCCCTAGATGGAATACAATGTTGTAGAGGACCTGAGTAAGATGAGGATAACTCTTCCTTTAACAAAAGTGGTAAATATCCCTCAACAAAAGGAAAATACTTTTAGATTGTTGGATGATCCATATTAAAGAATTGAGGCTATTGTTATACATACAAAACAAAGCCAGAACACATCAAACATCAAGTTGAGAGGTAAAATCCCACCTTTTTATATTTCAATTGAAAATCATGATGTTGCACTTCATAATTTTTTAGTTGACACTGGTGCAACCAATAATATTATGCCACTAGCAGTCACGAAGGCATTGGGTATGAGCTGCACCAAATATTATGAAATAGGTAAAAATATATATGCAATTGAATCCAGACAAGTGTCGGCTTATGGGGAAATCAAATATTTTTATGATTGGA
This sequence comes from Picea mariana, assembly GCA_032191745.1. Lineage (NCBI taxonomy): Eukaryota > Viridiplantae > Streptophyta > Pinopsida > Pinales > Pinaceae > Picea > Picea mariana. The sequence goes on along the minus strand of JASDQU010504292.1, from coordinate 67,186 downwards.
TTAAAACGGCTCCCCATATCATTACAGTCTTCAATATTGTTGTGGTAGATCTTCCTCTTGCATATGGAGTTGTCTTAGGAAGATAATGGTCATCTATGATTAGGGGGTACATAATGAATGATGGAATTTGCATGATGATTCCAGATAAAGAAGGAGAAATGATTAAGGTCCCTCGTGAACCCAGGAGATCGTTTTCCTTCAAAAAGAAAGATAATGAACTAAAGGAAGATTATATGGATGTTGGAATCAGAAACTATGCTATCCTAGACATGGAGCATATTGAAGACATGGAGAATAAAAAGAATCAATTGAATGTTTATTGGAGGATGTCATTTGATGGATCTTTCTCAAGTTCTGTAAGTGGAGTTGGAATCGTCCTTATAATCCAAAAAAAGAGTGTGCATGCACATGCTATCATAAATGACTTTGCATGCACTAATAATGAGGTAGAATACAAGGCTTTGAGTCAAGGAATGATTCTTTCATGAGAAATGAAGGCAGAACATTTAATTGTGACTAGAGACTCTGAGTTGGTAATAAATCAAGTTACACATATATATATAAGATTAAAAAGGAACGACTCAAATTATATTTCAAAAGAGTTAATGAATTGATGGAAGAATTCAACTCTTTCAACATCTCTTTCATCCCAAGGGACAAAAATACGAAGGAAGATTCATTAGCTTTGGCGGCCTCACTGTCAAATCCAGATGATGTTCAGAGAAAAACATCTTTTCAAGTAAAAATAATATTCCAACCTTTTGTACCTGACAATCAGGATTATTTACAAGTATTTATGTTAAGAACCAAACATCAATATAGCATAGAAAAACCTCAGGAAAATTACTCAACGCCTTGAAAAAGAGATAATTTCAGATAATAAGCCTCTTCGAGGGGGAAACCTCCTTTTACCCCACTTAAATGTTCAAGTACAAGATGATTCAAAATGAAAATGTCTCCTTGGTATATA
>JASDQU010504292.1:36649-66116 GCA_032191745.1 Picea mariana | reverse complement strand
AAGATGATTCAAAATGAAAATGTCTCCTTGGTATATATAGGAGACTAGGAGGTATAATTATAACTAATGGCCTAAAGCCGACATAAATAAAATAACATTACTAATCTAATGTGCCCCAATTAAGGGGTAATGGGCCAATATTAGGGCTTAACAATTTAAGAATGATGAAGAATTGGATTTTTTTTTTACGAATGATGATGAAGATGAGGGTAATCACATAACTGTTGTCCCGAGAAATTGTATTCAATAAGATTCTCTTTTTACAAGAGACAATCATGCTAAAAACCTCCTGGAAGAAGCATCGCTCCGAAAATTCCAAGAAACAAGAAAGATTATTATTGGAATTGATAGTTCCCAAAAATATGTCCATTTGGGAATTGATTGCACAATTGACGAAGTTGATCAATATGTTTCACTATTTAAGGAATATCTTGATGTATTCGTATGGAGTTATGATGACTTGAAGACATATGATAAAACAATATTTCAACACATTATTCCCTTGAGAGAAGGGGCAAAGCCTGTCGAGCAGAAGATAATGATAGTGAACCCCAAATTGAAACTACTGGTAAAGGTTGAATTGGATAAATTGAAGAAAGATGGAATAATATACCCCATTAGACATTCTGACTCGATTTCAAATCTTGTGATTGTCAGAAAAAAGACTGGGGAGATTCAGATGTGTGTATATTTCAGGGACCTTAACAAATCAAGTGTAAAGGATAATTATCCTTTTCCTAACATGGAATTTATTCTCCAAGAAGTCACGGGATCAGCCTAAATGTCCATGTTAGATGGCTTTTCTCGGTATAATCAAGTCCTAGTTGATGAGGAATATAGAGCAAAGAAAACTGTCATAACACCTTGGGAAACATATGCATATGCTCAGATGCCCTTTGGTTTAGAAAATGTTGGAGCCACATTTCAGAGGGATATGGATCATGCTTTTAATGGATTAATAGAAAAATTCATGGTGGAATACCAAGATGATTTAAGAGTACACTAAAAAATAAGGAGTGATCACATTCATCATCTGAGGAATTTTTTTGACAGGTGTAGGTTATATGGTGTTTCTTTAAATCCAAAAAAATGTTTATTTGTTGTAACTGAAGGAAAACTATTGCATCATATTGTTTGCAAGGAAGGAATCTATATCGATCGAGAAATATTTAAAGATATAAATGAACTCAACCCCCCATCATCTAAGAAGGGAGTTCAATCATTTTTTGGAAAAATCAATTTTGTACGAAGATTTGTCCCCGACTATGAAAGTATTGTAAAGCCGATCAATTTATTGTTCAAAAATGACCAAAGGTTTGAATGGACCATAGATACACATGGAAATTTTAATAATATAAAAAGGGCAATCACTACAGCTCCAGTCCTCATTAGCCCAAATTTTCAAAGAGACTTCATCATTTATTCATTCACTAAAAAAACAATTGTTGCCTCTGTTCTTACTCAGAGAAATGCCAAGGGTGAAGAATTGCCAATTAGTTTCATGAGCAAGACCCTTCATGATTATGAATTAATATATTCAAAATTGGAGGAGCAAGACTTGTCTCTTGTAAAAGTAGTGGCACACTTTCAAACTTATATATTAAACTCTCATGTCATTGTGTATGTTCCATCCTCTCCTGTGAAGATGATTTTAAATTAACAATTGAGAAAAGGAAAATGGGAAAACTGGGTGACAAAGATTTAAGAATATGATATTGAAATTAATCCTTTAAAAGAATTTAAAGGACAGGGTTTATGTAAGCTCATTGCAAATAGTGATTCTTTGGATGGAGTAATTTAGATTTTAGTAGGAAAACCCATGATGGTTTCAGAATGGTATAAAGATATTATATTCTACTTGAGTTCTAAACAATTTACAGTCACCATGAACCATAAAGAGCGAAGAACATTGAAAATTAGGTCAAATCAATATGTGTTGATTGCTGATATATTGTTCATAAGAAACTATGATGGCATATTGTTGAGATGTGTTGATGAAAGAAAAGCTCAAGAATTTATGCAACAATTCCATGAAGGCATATGTGGTGGACATTTTGCGCCTACCACCACGACCCATAAAATAATAAGAGCTCGATTTTCTTGGCCATAAAGTTTTAAAGACTCATATGATACCATAAGAAAGTGTGTATCTTGTCAATAATTTTCAGGGAAAATGAAAAAATATGCAATGCCATTACAACCCATATCTATAGAACAACCATTTTCCCAATGGGGACTCAATGTTGTTGGACCAATATATCCAAATTCAATCAAAGGACATACATATATCCTCACCACGACAGATTATTTTACAAAGTGGTTTGAAGTAGTAGCATTAAAAATGGTTGATTCTGAAGAGTTGATTGAGTTTCTCAAAGATAATATTTTGTCAAGGTTTGGTTTCCTAGAAAAATTCATTACTAACAATGGCTCAATTTTCATTGGTTCAAAATTTAAAGAATTTTGTGGAAAATATGGGATTGTTATGGGGCAGTCATCAAATTATTATCCATAAGGGAATGGTCTTTCATAATCCACTAATAAGACACTCATTCAAATATTGAATAAAACTGTTGATAAGAACTAAAGGAATTGGCATTTGAAATTGATAGATGCTTTGTGTGAGAGCAGAATGAATTTGAAAGACAACACTAGGATGTCTCCATACATGTTGGTTTATAGGAAAGAAGAAAAAATTCTAATTAGCCTCAAGCTAAATGCCTTGAATTTTGTAGTTAATACAAAGGATGCAAAAGATAGTTCACCTGTGCAAAAGAGAGTGAACCAATTATGGAAATTGGAGGAAGAACAAAGTAAATCCTTGAACATAACTTCTTAGAGATAACAAAGTATAAAAAATTATTTTGATCAGAATGCAAGCATAAAGAATTTTCAAAAGGGTGAACTGGTGCTACTCTGGAACAAAGCTAAGGAGAAACCATTGATGCACACAAAATTCAAATCACTTTGGGTTGGACCATATATCATTGAAAATATCCCGGATTTTAATGCTTATATGCTCAAACATATGAAGGATAAAATTTTAACGTTTCCTGTTAATGGGAAACATTCGAGAGGTTTCTTCGCCTAAAATTTTCTCATTTCCTTGTACATAATTTTCATTTACTTAGTTTGAATATCGTTACCTTTCAACCCCATAGCCAAATGGATATAATAATTTAGTCATGAAGATTTTGGATTCTTGACAACCCACAAGGGGTTATCATCCCACATTTGGAGCCAATTGTTGAGATCATTTTGTGCTTCCTTTTTTTCCTTCCACATTCTATCTTCCCTACTTATTTTTTCCATTTCTTTTCCCTCTTCTACACCTTCCCTTATTTACCTTTTTCTTTTATCCCTTCTTCTCTCCCTTTCTGGTTACTATACTTAGTCATAGTTCAGTGATTTGTGGATAGGCGGGATTTAATGCCACCCACTTATTCATCTCATGAGTCCATTTTAAAACTTATGCATTTTTCAGTTTCACGGGTTCAAGCCCTTATCCTCCATTTTCTGTGACCTTCACTTTGCACCCCAACTTCCGTGATCTACATTTTGACCATCAGCCTTGTCGCGGGTGCCAAGCTCTAAAGTATTTTATTCCTCTTGCATGTGAGTCTGGCCATCCGTTTGTCTACACTTATTGTATTTTTGACCATCTATACAACCGCGGCTTCATGGGTTCCTAGGTTGGTCAATTCATGAATTTTTTTATATTCAAACTCTCTCTCGTCTATCCACGCTATTTGTTTACTTTTCCTAGTATGAATTAAGTATTGTTTAATGCTAACAATTGTTGTGTAGGCCCCAAAAATATCATCATTAATGGTGAAAGGCTCAAGGAATTACTCACTAAATCTCATTAAATCTTCATCTTCCAAGGGATTGATGAAGAAATTGAGCATAAAAATATTAGGACAAGAAAATTGGCAGAAAAGGACTCAAGCCATAATTCTGAACATTGTATTCATATTAATGATACAAAATATATAATACAATAATGAAACCACCTCAATTTTTCTCACATCGACACCTCATCAGGAGATAAGGTAGGAGTAGGAAATATAGAAATCTAGAAACACACTTAGGATAACAACTATATCCTAGTATGTGAAATATACAAAGGTGGTATACTAAGACATAATGATTGTATATGAGTGTTAAGTACCTATACTAGATCTGAAGATAAATCTCAAAATAACCAAGAATTTCAACAAGAATAATCCAAACCATTTACCAAAATATTGAACACAAGAAATAGAGACAAAACCCTTGAGGTAGGGTAACACCATGTATTATTCCTTAAGGAAGGAATGCACTCCTCAAGCAATCCTTTCTTGTACCATCAAAATATTCTTCATTATGCTTCATTACATTGCTTACACTTGTTTATATAGCTCTCTCTATCTCCTAGGAACCTTCTGGAGAACCTTCTCTCATTTATTACATCCAACTACCATAGTGGGTCTTTATTAATATAATGGACCTAGTTCATCTTACATTGAATGACCACATTCTCATATATTAAATGACTTCCACTAATAATACATAACCACATTCCAATTGGGTATCTCCTTAGGTACCCCATATTACCTCCCTAGGTATACTACATTCCATCCCTCTTCACATGTTTCATCCTTGAAACATGAGAAGAAACCATACAATATGATCAGCTAAGCAATGTAGCCAACCGATACCAAGTATGACCATCCATCCATCCCAATGGAAGTCGAACATGATGTCCATATGATGCCTCGCCACCTTGATCTTTCTCTGCATCATGCCGGGGTTACCTTGGAATTTGTTTTGTAGCCTGAGCTCCTCCTGTAGTACTGGTAGTCCTCCCTGCACCTCTTGATCGGTTTCCTTTCTGGTGCCCTATTGGTGCATAAATGTGTTGATGAACATGCCCTTGCCTTGATGACTATTGTGTCTCTATATGATGTGGATGGCGATATACAACAACTGTAGGTATCTTCTCTTTCTTCTTCAAATCTACAACACTTTGTGCATTTGAGTCAATGACCTCTTTAGGTTCTTGATTATGTCCTTCCTATAGTTTTACTTCATCTCCTTCTATAGACTCTGCCTCTAATTCAACTTCAGACTCAACAATAACTTCTTTGCTAGCTTCCATTGGCCCATATTTCTGACTAAGAGACACATCCTGCAATGTGATTTTCTTTTTCTTGTACCACAACTTCAAAAACTTCTTTTGCACATTAATATTAATGGTACCCACTGATTCTATCCAAGGATACCCCAAAACAATATCCACTTCATCCATATCCATAGCATACAAATCTGAATGCAACACATATTTATCCATGGTAATCTTCAAATCTTTAAAAATTTGAACATTTTCACCTTCAACCTATGTTCTTTTAATATTATTTACTGGAGCTTGCAATCTATTAACCAACTGAACATTGATAAAATTATACATGCAACTAGGGTTAATAGAAACAATGACATTCTCTTTATGAATACAACCATGAACCTGTAATATAGATTTGTCACATGAAAATAAACTCTTGGTTCTCTCTGTATCCTTATTTTCTCCATGAGACCACTTTTCTAACAATATTTTTTCAAATTCTTCATTAGAGAGTGTCATCATCTCCTTAAAATCAAGTGATTTCCATCAAATGACAACATCACCTTGCAATTTGAGATCTACCCAATGGGGCCAATTCTCTTCCCATGCTGAATTTCTTTCTTTAATGAATGCTTCAATACTAGGGCCATCACATTTCCCTGTAAATTACATCTTGTTATGAAAAACCCCAAAAAATAGAACAATAAGTTACGACAGAAAATTGCGGCTTTTTCTGAAAAAACCTTGAAAAAATGCTGAATTTAAAATGCTCATAACTTTACTTCCCGGACTCCGTTTCGGCTGGTTTTTTTATTTTTAAATTGAGTATTTTTCTGAGAGGAATTCAAATACAATTTTTTTTTTTTCCAAATTCAGCTCGTAAAGATTCATATTTGAACCTGAAGTGCGTCACCCTCTTTTTCTTCCCCATAAAAAATTCTACAAAAAGAGAAAAAAAATCTTCCCTTCTTTGGCCAAGGAAAGTGCTATGATACCAATTGTTAGCTACCTATACCAGATCTGAAGATAAATCTCAAAATAACCAATAATTTCAACAAGAATAATCCAAACCATTCACCAAAATATTGAATACAAGAAATAGAGACAAAACCCTTGAGGTAGGGTAACACCATGTATTATTCCTTAAGGAAGGAATGCACTCCTCAAGAAATCCTTTCTTGTACCATCAACATATTCTTCATTATTCTTCATTACACTGCTTACAGTTCTTTATATAGCTCTCTCTATCTCCTAGGAACCTTCTAGAGAGCCTTCTCTCATTTATTACATCCAACTACCATAGTGTGTCTTTATTAATATAGTGGACCTAGTTCATCTTACATTGAATGACCACATTCTCATATATTAAATGACTTCCACTAATAATACATAGCCACATTCCAATTGGGTACCTCTCTAGGTACCCCATATTACCTCCCTAGGTATACTACAATGAGAAAGAGGCTAACATTCCCCACCTCAATCATAAGTCCAAATAAAAATACCAACAAAGAAGGTGCATAAGTTGGTATATCTCCATGTCTTCATGCTAAAACTCCTGAGCTGAGCCACAATTAAGAACTGCTTGAAAAACCGCCAATCTGGATGCTAAATGGTTCATCTGAAATGAACTGGAAGAGAGTTGAAATATGGAAGTAAATAACTGCAATATCTGAACATTCTCTGATTTCTTGACAATTCGATCATTTTGCTAAGTATTTGAGCTAGAAGAATCTAATGTCTTGTGCTAATTGGTGAACATGTAGTATCACCACTCTACTATCAGTGTATCACTGAAAGTGCTCTTTGAATTTGTGGTTTGGGATGACCACTAACCAATTGATACCATGTATCTGATGGTTTTTGGATAACCACTAACCAATTGTGACACCTTTAGGTGTCCAACAACATCCCAATGTATAATGTGTGTTGATGGAAATATTGCTAGATCTTTAACAAATCGCTAATTGCATAGGGCATTTGCCAAAACATTGAATGCATACCTTGGATTTGCTAATATACATCTAAAAAATGAACAACTAGTGAAGATCTAAAACATTGTTCGAAGAAGCACGGATTTGACTGTGATTTTGATAGCCGGAACAGAGATTTGAATTTAGAGACGAAGAATATCTGGGCATGGACGATTTTGATGTTGGAAGAACAAGCTTGAGTAGATTAGGGCCTTTGATGGTCCGATCTATGGAGAGTACATCGGATCAATAGTTTCTGGGATCTAAACAACAAAAGATTTCTCGAGACAAGCTCCAGAGGTCACGAACAAGAAATTAATTCTTTTAAATAAGATCTTACTATGTGCTCTTAATACATTTAAAAATTAAGTCTGTTTTTTTTTTCTGCTATGCAAGAAATGTACAAATCTGGAAAATGCATTCTACAGGAAATAAATCTGCAGTTGCTGAAACTTCCGCTAGGAAGTTACTGTAATCAATTTGGACAACGATTTTAAGTTGTTGCTCCTCCACATAGATTTTTACACCACATCCTCCCCACATCTTCCTGCTCTGATACCAATTGAAGAAATTGAGCATAAGAATATTAGGACAAGAAAATTGGCGGAAAAGGCATCAAGCCATACTTCTCAACATTGTATTCATCTTAATGATACAAAATATATAATACAATAATGAAACCACCTCAATTTTTCTCACATTGACACCTCATCAGGAGATAACATAGGAGGAGGAACTATAGAAATCTAGAAACACACTTAGGATAAAAAATATATCCTAGTATGTGAAATATACAAAGGTGGTATACTAAGACTTAATGATTGTATATGAGAAAGAGGCTAACAATTAAATTATCATTATCTTTCCGAAAATATTTATTTGAGATTATTGTCCAGCTGAAGAAATGGTCCCATCAACCTATGGCAACATCAACTAGAAACAATTTTGTGGTGACACTCTGAATATATTTGGTCGTGAAGACCAAAATTTCTAGTGGTCAAGAGAATATTTGTATTATTCCTCTCCTCCTACACAAAAACATTTAATTTTGGTATCTAGAATTGCTCGTGATGGGTGTGTTCCTGAGGTTTTTTATTATAAGGAACTCGTTGCATTGTCTCTGGACAAGTACGTGCCAAGTCAAAGGATTATAAAATTCCAGGACCATTCTTTGATTTCCCTTTCACCTCAATTTTTTCGCAATATGTTAAAGATGTCAAGGCCGAATCTTACTTTCAAAGGTGAAGATTGCAGAAAATTCTTGAAAAAACATAACAATGGGCTTGACCTCTTGCTGGAATATTTGGAGAATCCTTCATCTATCTCAGAAGAAATAACCATAATCCAAGTTGAGTCTTTTAAAAAACCTTATCGATAAATTGCATGGTTATTTATCAAGTTGACAGGTCAGGAAATAAATGCTTCTATCTATCGCATGATTTTATATATTTTGTATTTTACAGTACATGAACATGCCATTTTTTATTGGGGAAAACTCATTTCTATCGAAATCTCCTCCCAATTATCACACTATAAAAAGGACAAAAAATTATTTATGGCCTCTTATTTGATATTTACTATTGTGAAATGTTGTCAATTCCCAAACTTAACAATCAGTAAGAGGGTGAATTGCAAAACAAATCCAGTTACCTTTTGGTATCAGATACTATGGAGACATAATACCTCTTTATTTTTCTATGAAGTTTATAATATTTTTTTTCAGTCTTCAAAAATCTTTTGTTGCGCGAAAACACTTCAAGGATATATGATCAAGCTTCCTTGTTTTTAGAGAAAAAGGGAACAATAGAAAAAATGTAGAATCATAATGTCATAAGGATATTTCGCTTGAAAGAGAATCCTTCTTTTCTCTCGCATCATGTATCTCTTAAACTGTTTATTATAGAGGTGGCAAGAAAATATAACTTCTAGCTACATTTTTTCCATGAAAAAAAGAAAAATCATTTTATTCCCCTACAATGGAAGATTGGAGAGTTCATGTTCAGAAATATAAGTAAAATTGTTGAATTTGTAAATCATTTCAACAATGTGAGTTTAAAGTATGCTGAAAAGATCAAAGATTTCGATCCGAACAAAATCTTTGTTGGACATATGCTTTCAATGGTTATCATTAACTCTTTCATTCAAACTATCTTGAATGAAGAAGAAGAGGGTAACATCCAAAGCACTCCCATATACGATGCTGGTGACCTAGAAACATTACTCAACAATAATGATTTTTACAAGCAAAGGGGAAAAGGTACCAATTAAACAAGTGCTCAATATCTAGTGGTTACTCCCAAGAATACTACATCTAGGATAAATGCTCCAGTGACCCACGAAGTTAAAAAGGTTGTCAACAATAGTTCCAATGGAGAGGGAGAGAAAATCCTCCTCCTGGAAAAATTGAGAACTCACACAAGTGGCCTGTGAGAAAGAAAAGGAAAAATTTAGTGCAAGAGAAAGAAGATAATATTATAGAAAATGACATCCAAAGCTTTTGTTTGGAGGATATGGAACTAGAAGCAGATATTGAGAAAATATTTCCTACAATAGAACAACTGGAAAATATAGCTCAACAAATTTCTTTATTGGAAGTCGTTGTAAATGAGACCTTTAGTGAAGAAGAATCCTTCATTTTTCAAAGTGTTGTTTTTGATAAAGAATCTAAAAACTTTATTGTAGAAAGAAGTGATTAGAAAAATAAAAAGGGAAAGGTGTTGATGCTTGAATCCATTAGGACCCAAACGACAACCTCACGAGGATACAAATCCTCCTGCATTTTTATAGAGGTGGTACTCCTCTATGATTTTCAAAATGTGGGACTTTTATAGAAGTCCGTAAGAGGAAAGTAAAAATAGATATAAAATAAAACATAATTTTTTTATTTTTTTTAAAAGAAAGTTCCTGAGAATGGACCAAGAATCGCATACATTCATACATTTAAAGAAAATAAACAGAATTTCCTCACATCCATCATAGTAGGGCTAAATATTTATGGTCACATACAAATTAAATGAAAATGATCTGCATGCATAAGAGAACTCTGACAGAGTGATACATAGGAAAATCAAATGAAGATAACAATAAATCAACCTAATATACTTTATATTCATAAAACTGGGTTACAAATTACAATCAAGATTGTTCCCAAAATAGTTCTCTTGGAATTTCTAAAAAATATATAGTTCAATACATATTCTTTGAAATTAAAATGCATTTTTCATAACTGGGATTGGGGCTTCCGTGGAACATAAAGAAAATATGTATAAGAATGAAGTTCGTAGAAAGAAGAAAGTGAGTGGCAGAAGACAACAAGACCTAGTAAAAAGAAAAATGAAATTATCAGTCCTCGGCTAAACCTTTATATTTAAAGAGGTGGAGTAACTAGATGAAAATCTCGATAAAGATAGAAAGATGTGATCAGTATGAACTTACTATGATGGTATCTCATGCCTTTTCACTTGCTCACTGATGTCCTTTTATGGCTTTCATCGGTGGTTACATGAACTGTCTCAACCGTCCTTTGCCCTTCATCGTTAAATTTTTCGACAGCCTTTTTAAACCACTCCTCGATGTAGCTTCTCATTGGCGCCATGTTGATTTCATACCGTATTTTTATATTGAAGAGATCACCTTCCGAGTCCCTTAGATCAATAGTAATGTTCCACAAATATTCTTCAATATATTGATTTTAAATCGAATAATCAACTAGCCAATTTTCCACGTCATCTTCACTATACTCAAGAATGTCGTATAATTTTCAAATGATAACCCATTAAAGATATCAACTTGTTCGTAAAATTATTTCTTGGTTAAGAACAATGATTTAAGTATCAATTTGGGGTCTTGGACCTCATTCGTGCTCCTAACTAGATCTATCTCAGTTAGCTTTTTGAATAATTCTTCTCTTCTGGTTATGGCCTAACTACATGCTTGGACGATAATATTAAGGTTTTTAACCTTTTCCTTCCAGCATGTGTTTAGTTGTTTTATCCAGTTTGGAGAAGGGAGATCATCCTCTCTTCTTCTCAACTCTGTCATATTGGTAACTTTAAAACCTAATGGTACAACGACATTGAGGTAAAAACCTTCCTCGTTTTTCAAATCTTCCTGTAAATATTCATGAAAAGAGTGTGCTCTCATTCCAAAAGAGAACATGCTCTTTGACATCTCCCAAGCCTTTGTTATTAATTGCATTCTTTTTTTGATATTCTTCTCCACATAGCCCCGGGCTGATGTGAGAAGGCTTACTAATCCTTTTAATTTTTTTGCAAGTGTGGTAGGCCCGATCATTGCTAAAGGACTAGCAAGTACAGGAATAGGCATTAAAGATTCCTCCAACTCCTTGATTCTCTCCTTTAACCTGGCATTCTCTACTTCAATGCCTCCAATATAATTATCTAGAGCATCTCCAGTTGCTCGGTGAATTGGGGAAATTTGGGAAGGCCTCATGTTTCGTAGGTTAATATCTAAATAAGATTTCCCCTTTTTATTATTTACATCTCTTTTCTCAATAATCAAATTTTTTGACTCGCTGTAAAAACAACACTCTGAAATACAAAATACTCTTCTTCATCGAAGGTCTTGCTCTCAATTATTTCTATGTGAGGGTTTTGGTGAGCAGTGTTCTCTAGTTGGTTGACATTGGGGAACACTTTTTTGATATCAATTTCGAGTTCCATATCCTCGAGCGAGAGGTCATGGATGTCACTTTCACCTCGAGGTCCCTCTTCTTCTTGCACAATTTTTTTTATTTTCCTCCTCATTGGAAGTTTGTGAGAATTTTCAATTTTTCCTGAAGGAGGGTTCTTATCTCCCCCTCCGCCTGAAGAACTGTGGGTTACTTTCTTAATTTGGTGGGTCGTTGGCGCGCTGATTCGAGATGTTGTATTCTTTGGAGTGACAATTGGGGATTGGGCCCTTTTCTTACCTGGACCTTTTCCTCTTTGCTTGTATGACTCATTGGTGTTGAGTATCATTTCCAGGTCATCGGTGTCATGAGCAGGAGTGCCTGAGACATTGTCTCCATCTTCATTCAGAATAGTATCAATGAAAGAATTGTTGAAATCAACAACCAATAGATGTTCTACAAAAATACAATTAGGGTCGAACCCTTTTACTTTTTCAGCATATTTTAAATTGAGGCTGTGGAAGTGACTCGTAAATTCATCAATCTTGTTCATATTTCCGAATATGAAATCCCTAACTTTCCAAGGCAGAGGTATGAATTGATTTTTTCTCTTTTCATGGAAAAAATGCAACCAATAGTTGTACTGCATGTTATTTCAGCGACAAACATTTTGTCAGATATGTGGCACAGAAGGAAGGAAGGATTTTCCTTGGACCCAAGAATCCTTATAATGTTATAATTCTCCATTTGATCTAGTGTCCCATTCCTATCTAGAAACTTACTCGCCTAGTCAGACATCAGGGGAGTGTCCTTTCCAAACAAAAAGCCTTTAAAAACTGAGACAAAATCATTAAAAACTTCATAAAAATGTTGGGAGGCCTTGTTCCTTCATAATGTTTGATACCAGAAGGTTACTGGGTCAAATTCATAGTTTACCTTCTTACACACAGATAATATCGGGAGTTGATAGCAATGTGCTATCACGAAAACCAAATAAGATTCCATAAAGAATTTCTTCTCCTTATTGTATTGTGACAATTGGGAAGAGATTTCAATGGAAATAAACTTACCCCAATCAAGGATGGCATGTTCTTTGACTATAAAATATATAATGTAAAGAATCATCCCAAAGATACTGGTTGTAGTTTCTTGTCCTATTATCCTTGTAAAGAGCCATGCAATTTCCAGAAAGGGATTTTTAAATGACCACCCTGCAATATTGTGATGTCCTTAGGGATGGTCGCTGGGTTCTCTAGGAATTTAGGTAAGAGGTCCAATCCATTGTCATGCTTCTTTAAGAAATCCCTGCAACCTTCTCCCTTGAGGGTGAGCATTGGCTAGGGGAGTCTCAACATATTACAGAATACCTAAGGCAACAAAGAGACAGGGGAATGGTCCTGCAACTGAATAATCCAATGGGTTCGAATATATCTCTCGACGCACCAGGTGATTAACTCCTTACAGTCAAATACTTCTCGGACACAACTTGCACGCACAATTCTAGACGTCTAGACTACTTTATTCTGGGAAGAAGGGGATGAGTAGTAGAAATATTCTCTGGACCACTGAAAACTTTGGTCCTCGCGCCTAAAAATATTCTATTTATCTCCACATAAATATTATTGATTTGCTGCCATAATCTTATGAAAACGTTCCCTTGATCTTGATTATGTTTCAAAATGAATGCTGGAGGCAGATAATATAATCCTCCGTAAATCCTTCTTTAATGCATTTTAATAGGAGATCTCCTCGAGCCTTTCTTTTATTAATGACCATCCTTTTGAACCTATATGGTAAGTTATTAAAATTAAAATCATAGTAAATGTGCATTGGGAAGGGCACGAGGGTGGCAGGGACGAACAAGAGAAAAATGTGATTTGAGACTTTTTGTGAACTCGGGAGCCCGCGAGTTCGCGACGGTATAAGGTGCAAAATTGACTAAGTGTGGAATGACATAGTGGTCGAATGGACTCATGTAGGTGGAATTAAACTTGGAATATCAGGAGTCTGGGGATAAAAATATAGATCATGGAACCTTTTGGGGCAATGTGTATATCACAGAACATGGGATCATGAAAATTCAATCCCGCCAACCCAAAAACCCATGATCGTAGAATTGACTAAGTATGGAATAACATGTTGGTCGGTTGGAATTGTGATGTGAAGCTATAGATGGAGATGCGAAACCATAAGTCCTCCAACCCGGGAACCCATGGTATAAAAAAATGCAACTAACTGTAGAACTAGAAAGGGATAGTAAGAGGAAAAAAGAAAAGGGAAAAATGAGTAAGTGTAGAAGATGGAAAAGAAAGGGAGAAAAAGATTTTAGAAAATAGAAAAGGGGAGGGAATTTTCTGAAGAGAGAAATGACCTCAACAACAATATCCAACTATGGGATGATGACCCCCTATGGGTTGTAAATAATCGAGAATATCTCATGACCAGGTGCTTCCACCCATTGGACTATGGAGTTAGATTAAGAATATACAAGCTAAAAACAAAATTATGTACAATCAGAATGAAAAAGTGCTAGGAGAAGAAACCTTTCAAATGTTTCCCATTGACAGGCATCATTAACCTTTTTCATTTCATGTATTGGAGAATATATGAGTTGAATCCAAATATATTTTCGATGACATAGGGTCTGATATAGAGTGATTCAAACTTTGTGTGCATGGATGAATTCTCCTTGACTTTGTTCCAAAGTAGTACCAGTTCTCCCTTCTGAAAAAGTTTCCTAGTTTTTCTTTGATCGAAGTATTCCTTGACGGTTTGCTGCCTTTGAGAAGTTTGATTTAGGGCCTTTCTTTTGTTCCTCTTCTATATTCAACAATTGATTGATCATTTTCTGGGTAGGCAAAGTGTATTCTTTGTCTTCAATATTAACCACACAGATCAATGCATTAAGCTCGAGGTTAATCAACATTTTTTCCTCTTTCCCATAAACCAATAGATATAGAGACATCCTAGTACTATCCTTTAGGGTTTTCCTTCTTGCCCATAATGCTTCCGTCAGCTTCAAATGCCAATTCCTCTAGTTTCTATCAACAATTTTCTTCAATATCTACACAAGTGTTTTGTTCGTGGATTCAATCAGGCCATTTCCTTGTGGATAATAATTCAATGATTGACCCATGATGATCCCATATTGTCCATAAAAATCCATGAACTTTGACCCAATGAATATCAAACCATTGTCTGCGATGAATTTATTAGGGACACCAAACCTCGAGAGAATGTTGTCCTTGAGGAATCCAATCAATTCTTCGGTGTCAACCTTCTTTAGTGCCACCGCTTTTGGCCATTTTGTGAAATAATCAATAGTTGTTAGAATGCACATATGCCCCTTGCTATATTTTGGATTAACCGTCCCAACAACATCAAGTCCCCACTGGGAAAATGGTTGTTCCACCACAACCAGCTACAGAGGCATCACAACTTTCTTCATTTTTCCTGAAAACTGCTGACATGACAAAGATATACTTATTGCGGCATAAAAATCCTTAAAGATTGACGGCCAGTAAAATCCCACTCTGATTATTTTGTGGGTAGTTGTAGTGGGTGTAAAGTGTCCACTGCATATTCCCTCATGGATTCTTTGATTAGTCCTTGAGCTTGATTCTCATCGACGCATCTCAACATTATGCCATCGAAATTTCTTCTAAAAAGTATGTCAGCAATCAACACGTATTGGTTCGTCTTCATCTTGAGTGTCCTTCACTCCTTGGAGCTCATTTTAACAGGGAATTGCCCGGACCTTATATAGAATATGATATCTCCGTACCATTCTGGATCAGCTAACAGTTCCCCAACAAAGATTTAAATCATCCCATCGACCGAGTCCCCATTTGCAATAAGATTGCATAAACCTGGTCCTTTTATTTCCTTCAAAGGTTTAATCTCAATATCATACTCTTGAATTTTCACTAACCAGTTATCCCATTTCCCTTCTCTCAATTGCTGGTTTAGAAGCATCTTGACTGGTGACGAGGGAACACAAGATATAACATGGGATTTTAATATATATGTCCGAAAGTGTGCCATATATTTTACAAGAGATAAATCCTATTTCTCGAGTTCTGAATACCTCAACTCATAGTCGTGTATATTTTTTCTCATAAAAATTATCGGGAGTTCTTCTCCTTTGCTATTTTTCTTAGTGAGGAAAAATGCAATGACTACCTTTGTAGAAAATGAATAGATAATAAAATCCCTCTAAAAATATGGACTAATGAGGACGAGAGAAGTGGTGATGGCCCCTTTGATATTGTTGAATGCTTCTTGAGTATCTGTTGTCCACTTGAAACTCTGCTCCTTTTTCAACAACAAATTGATAGGTTTTACGATGCTTGCATAATCAGGGACAAATCTTCGAACAAAATTGATTTTCCCGAAGAATGAATGGACTCCATTCTTAGCTATGGGCGGGTTGAATTCATTAATTTATTTAAAACTTTCCAGGTCTATGTATATCCATTCCTTGCATAAAATGTGGCCCAACAACTTGACTTGAGTCACAGCGAACAAGAATTTATTTGGGTTCAGAGAAATGTCGTATAATCTACATCTTTCAAAGACTTTTCTTAAATGATGGATGTGATCCTCCCTTTTGTTTGAATGCATTGTCAAGTCATCTTGATATTCCGCAATAAACTTTCCTATCAATCCTATGAACACATGATCCATGGCCCCTTGGAACGTGGCTCCAACATTCTTTAAACCGAAGGGCATTCTAGCATATGCATATGTTTCCCATGGTGTGATAAATGTTGTCTTTTCTCTATCTTCCTCGGCTACTAAAACCTGATTATATCCAGAGAAACCATCCAACATAGACATGCAGGCCAATCTTATAACTTATTGTAGCAGAAACACCTTGTTGGGTAGTGGAAAATTATCTTTTTTGCTCGCTTTGTTAAGATCTATGAAGTCAATGCACATTCGGATTTCCCCAGTCTTCTTCCTGACAATCAATGGATTTGAAAGCTAGTCTGAATGTCGGATGGGATAGATTATCCCTTCCTTCTTCAACTTCTCCAACTCAATTTTTACCATATGTTTCATCTTGGGATTCATCATTCTTATTTTTTGTTTCACCGGTTTGGCTTCTTCCCTCAAAGGAATGATATGATGGAATATTGTTTTATCATAGGCCTTTAAATCATCATAGGTCCAAGAAAACACATCAATATATTATTTGAACAAGGAAACAAATTGATCAACCTCTTTGGGGGTGCAATCAATTCTCAAATTGACATATATCGAGGATTGGTTTCTTCCAATATTGACTTTTCTTGTTTCTTGCACCTTTCGAACTGAAACTTCTTCAAGAAGATTCTTGGCATGATCTTCTTTTGTAACCAAAGACTCAGCTTGTATGTAGTCTTTCGAGATGAAAATCGAGCTATTGTATTCATCATCATCATCGTTTAACAAAAAATTCTCCAATTGTTCTTCATTATCAAACACTTGTAAGTATTCAATATTATCGAGCACGGATGAAAAAAAGGCCCTTTATACCTAGAAAGACGTTTTTCTCAGGACATTGTCTGGGCTTGATAATGAAGACACCAAGGCTAGTGAGTCAGATTTTTGATTCTTGTCCCTTGGAATAAAAGCAATATTGAAAGAGATGAAACATTCCATCAGTTCATTAACTCTTTTGAAATACAACTTAAGTATTTCCTTTTTGATTTTGTACTTTTGGGTAACTTGATTGATGAGCAACTATGAATCTCTAGTCATAATTAGATGTTCTATTTTCATTCCTTGGGCGACAATCATCCCCTGGATCAAAGCTTCGTATTCTGCTTCATTATTCGTACATGGAAACTCCAGTCTTACAATGTGAGGATGCATTGTCTTATATGGGCTTATGAGAATAATTCCAAATCCATTCCCAGATTTAGAACATGCTCCATTGAACAACATTCTCCAGTAGCCTTCAAAGAAACATTATGGACCCTCCAAGTCTTGAAATCGATCTAGGTTTTCGTTCTACTCCATGTCCAAAATATAATAGTTTCCAATCCTGACATCTATGTAATCTTCCATTAATTCATTATCCTTATTCTTGAAGGAGAAAGGTTATATGGGTTCAAGGGGTACTTTAATCATTTCTCCCTCCTTACCTGGTAGAATCATAAAACTGTCATCGTTCATTATATATCCACCGATCATGGAGTTCCAATCGCTTCCCAACAGAACCCCATATGTTGGAGCCAGGTCTACCATGATAATATTAAAAACTGTGATGATATGGGGAGTTATTGTAATCCATGCATAAAAATCCTTGATTTCCCTATACGTCGACACTTTTTTAGAATCGATTACATATATGTTCTTACCAGTTTCATAATACTTAGTGAAACTCATTCCCAATGCTTCCATGACTGCAAGTGGCATTATATTATTTGTAGCACTAGTATCAACTAACTAGTTATGTAATGCAACATCATGGTTTTCAATTGAGATGTATAAGGGAGGAACTTTACCTCTCAGCTTAGCAGTCGTCGGGTTCTGGTTATGTTTTGGAGTGGTAACAACAACTTCATTTCTTTCTGATGGATCATATAACAACTTCAATATTTTATGCCTCTACTGAGGAATCTTCACTACTTTCATAAAAGGAAAAGTTATCCTAAACTTACTTAAGTCCTCCATGACATTATACGTCATTTGAGTTGAGCTTGATGCCATGTGTTTCCTTGTGGTTCCAATTGTCACCTTCTCATTCGACACTTTTTCATTTTCTTTTTCCTTTTCTTTTTCTTTTTGTTTTTCTTTGTCGGAGTCACCTTTATTCTTTGGTCTATTTACAAATCCTCTTGTTTGGGTGATGATTTCTTACGAGTTAGGATCATTGTCGTCCTCTCCATATATATATATAAGGATGTATGACATCTATCCATTTGTACTGTCTCAGAGCTCTCATCAGGTAAGTATTAACCTTCTTTCTTTATCAATTTCTCATCATAGACGTCATCCAAATCAACTGTGTTTGGAGTAGGTTGTCTAGAAACCCTTTGTCTCGATGGGTCTTCAGTATTCTCAAACCTGAATATGTTTTCAGGGGGAGGGTTCCTCCTTTGTTCGAGAATCATAATTCTTGGGTTTGGAATGTAATTATCTCCCCTTCTCAGCCTGGTTATTTTGTTTTGCATTTGTTTGATGGTTCTATCCATCATCACAATATCAATTATTTTTTTTATTTCTTGCATCTCTACTGGATTTATTTTTACATCATGTATGGTTCCTTTAAAAAGTCATCCCGTCGTTTAAACTCTTCACTCTTTCTTGAGATGGAAGCTCTTTGATTATCAATATTCAATCATCCCATCTACCTTTGTACTCTTTCCAGTATAATGTCGGGGTCAACACCCATTTCAATCATAATTTCTTCCATCTCAGTGGCCTTAGTCATTGCTTCCTCCAAATTATCCATTTGGGTTGTTTTGATCAGATATTTTACATTTGGGGGAATTTCATTCTTATAACAACTGAGAATGATCGGGTCATTTTGTCTTTTGTCTTCTGGGATTCTACTCAAGGTCTTATTGAACTTGAGATTAAAATCTTGTATCATTTCATTCTTATTCAACCCAATATGGGTGAAGTCTATGAGGAGGGTATGGTAGGCAATTGGGGGGGAAAACATAGTTAGGAACATAACTTCAAGGTCATTAAATGAGAGAATGGATCTACTGGGAAATGTTGTATACCATTCATAATCTATTTCTGATAAATTTTGTAGAAACAAAATCAACATGACATCATCATATTCGACTCATTGAAAGTCACAAACGTCAAGGAATAAGTGTAGATGCCTCTTTGCATCGATTGTCCCATCTCCAACAAATTCCTTTAAGGTGCGCTTAGGGAGAACTGGGAGCTCATGTTGCTCACGTATGATATTAAGAGTGGAATCTCTTACCCTCTTTCTATTTCCAAACCTTGGGATTCCTTGGTTTCTTGTGACATCTCTTTCGCCTCCTTGTCTCTCCTCGTGATGCCTGATTCAGGGTTGTTTGTCTCTCACTGCCATTTTTTAGGATTTTTCAGGATCAGACTTTTCACTTCTAAGGACAAAGAATTTCTTACTTTTACTTATGGTAATGGGTCCCTTGTATTCGTCCAGCTTCAATATTGACCTTGTTCTTGTGATGATTTAGCCAATATTTGTTTTCTTCAATCTTGTTTTTCTTCTCTCCTTTGTCTTCGGAGGATTTCTCTTTCTTCTTCTTGGACTAATATATGCCAGGACCCTTCTAACTCTTCTCAAGTCTGGTTTGTTGATATTACCATATTATACAATTGGTGCAAAATGCTTTGTTGATTATTCAATTCGATTTCTAAATGGGGTTGATTACCATGGGGTAAAGTCATATATTCTTAAAAAACATGATGGGCCAAGTTCCAAATTTTCAGTTCATGTCCCCATTATGGTTGCCAAATATTTTGACGCTTGAATCCATTAGGACCGAAATGACAATCTCACGAGGATACAAATCCTCCTGCATTTTTATAGAGGTGGTACTCCTCTATGATTTTCAAAATGTGGGAATTTTATAGAAGTCTATAAGAGGAAAGTAAAAATAGATATAAAATAAAACATAATTTTTTTATTTTTTTTAAAAGAAAGTTCCCGAGAATGGACCAAGAATCACATACATTCATACATTTAAAGAAAATAAACAGAATTTCCTCACATCCATCATAGTAGGGCTAAATATTTCTGATCACATAAAAATTAAATGAAAATGATCTGCATGCATAAGAGAACTTTGACAGAGTGATACATGGGCAAATCAAATGAAGATAACAATAGATCAGCCTCAAATACTTTATATTCAGAAAATACGGGTTACAAAGTACAGTCGATATTGTTCCCAAAATAGTTCTCTTGGAATTTCTAAAAAATATATAGTTCAATACATATTCTCTAAAATTAAAATGTGTTTGTCATAATGACTGGGATTAAGGCTCCTGCAGACCATAAAGAAAATATTTATAAGAATTAAGTTCGTAGAAAGAAGAAAGTGGGCAGTGGAAGACAACAAGATATAGTAAGAAGAAAATAAAAATTACCAGTCCTCGGTTGAACCTTTCTATTTAAAGAGTTGGAGCAATTGGATGAAGAGATCGATAAAGATAGAAAGATGTGATCAGTATGAACTTACTATGATGGTATCTCATGCCTTGTCACTTTCTCTCTGATGTCCTTTTATGGATTTCATCGACGGTTACAAGAACCATCTCAACTCCCCTTTTCCCTTCATCGGTAAGTTTGTTGACACCCTTTTTAAACCAGTCCTTGATATAGCTTCTCATTGGTGCTGTGTTGATTTCATGCCATATTTTTATATTTAAGAGATTGCCTTCCAAGTCCCTTAGATTAATAGATATGTTTCACAAAGCTTCTTCAATATCTTGATTTTTAATTCGAATAACCAACTAGCCATTTTTCCACATCATCTTCACTATACTCAAGAATGTTGTAGAATTTTTCAAATGATAACCCCTTAAATATCTCAACTTGTTCATCAAATGATTTCTTGGTTAAGAGCAATGAGTTGAATATCAATTTGGGGTCTTGGACCTCATTGGTGCTCCTAACTAGATCTATCTCGGTTAGATTTTTGAATAATTCTTCTCTTCTGGTTATGGCCTGGTTGCATGCTTGGATAATAATATTTAGGTTCTTAACCTTTTCCTTCCAACACGCATTTATTTGTTTTATCTGTATCGGAGAAGGGAGATCCTCCTCTCTTCTTCTCAACTCTATCATATTTGTAACTTTAAACCAAATGGTACAACCGCATCGAGGTAAAAACCCTCCTCATTTTTCAAATCTACCTGTAAATATTCATGAAAAGTGTGTGCTCTCATTCCAAAAGAGACCATGCTCTTGGACATCCCTAAAGACTCTATTATTAATTCCATTATTTTTTTGATATTCTTCTCCACATAGCCCCGGGCTGATGTGAGAAGGATTTCCGATCTTTTTAATCTTTCTACAGGTGTGGTAGGCCCGATCATTGCTAAAGGACTAGCAAGTACTGGAAGAGGCATTAATTCTTCCTCCAAAACTTTGATTCACTCATGAACCTGACATTCTCTTATTCAAGGTATATAATATAATTATCTAGAGAATCTCCAGTTGCTCGATGAATTTGGGAAATTTTTTAAGGCCACATGTTTCGTAGGTTAATCTCTGAACGAGATTTCCCCTTTTTATTCTTTACATCTCTTTTCTTAATAATCAAAATTTTGGACTCGCTGTAAAAAAAAAAACACTTTGAAAACAAAAGAATCTTCTTCGTCGAAGGTCTCGCTCTCAATTATTTCCATATGAGGGTTCTGGTGAGAAATGTTCTCTAGCTGGTCGACATTGGTGAACACTTTTTCCATGTCAATTTCGAGTTCCATATCCTTGAGGGAGAGTTCGTGGATGTCGCTTTCACCTCAAGGTCCCTCTTCTTCTTGCACATTATTTTTTTTTCTTCCTCAAGGGAAGTTTGTGAGAACTTTCAATTTTTCTTGAAGGAGGGTTTTTATATCCTCCTCCACCTAAATAAATGTGAGTTACTTTCTTAATTTGGTGGGCCATTGGAGCACTACTTCAAGATGTTGTATTCTTTGGATTGAAAATCGGGGATTGGGCACTTTTCTCACCTGGACCTTTTCCTCTCTGCTTGTATGTCTCATTGGTGTTGTGTATAATTTCCGACATTGATGTCACAAGAGGGACTTCCTGAGACATTGTATCTGTCTTCATTCATAATAGTATTAATGAAAGAATTGTTGAAACCAACAACCAATATATGTTCTACAAAAATACCACTAGGGTCGAATCCTTTTAATTTTTCAGCATATTTTAAATTGATGTCGTGGAAGTGTCCCACAACTTCATCAATCTTGTTCATATTTCTGAATATGAAATCCCCAACTTTCCAAGGTAGAGGTATGAATTTATTTTTTCACTTTTCATGGAAAAAAATGCAACCAATAGTTGTACTGCATTGTTATTTCAGTGACAAACATTTTGTCAGATATGTGGCACAGAAGGAAGGATTTTCCTTGGACCCAAGAATCCTTATAACGTTATAATTCTCCATTTTTTCTCTTGTCCCCTTTCTATCTAGGAACATACTCGCCTAGTCAGACATCTAGGGAGTGTCCTTTCCAAACAACAAGCCTTAAAAAACTAAGACAAAATAATAAAAAACTTCATAAAAATGCTAGGAGGCCTTGTGCCTCCATAATGTTTGATACCAAAAGGTTACTGGGTCAAATTCAAAATTTACCTTCTTACACAAAGATAATCGCGGGAACAGATAGCAATGCACTATCGTGAAAACCAAATAAGATGGCATAAAGAATATCTTCTCCTTCTTGTATTACGACAATTGGGAAGAGATTTCAATGGAAATCAACTTACCCCAATCAAAATGTTCTTTGACCGTAAAATATAGAATATAAAGAATAATTCGAGAGATGTTGGCTATAATTTCTTGTTCTGTTATCCTTGTAAAGAGCCATGAAATTTCTCAAAAGGGATTTTTAAATGAGCCAACCTGCAATCTTGTGATGTCCTTAGGGACAACTGCTGAGTTCTCTAGGAATTCAGGTAAGAGGTCCAATCCATTGTCATGATTCTTTAAGAAATCCCTACAATCTTCTTCCTTGAAGGTGAGTGTTGGCTCGGGGAGTCTCAACATCTTACAGAAAACTTGAGGCGACAAAGAGACAGGGGAATGGTCCCGCGAATGAATAATCCATTGGCTTGGAATGTATCTCTCAACGCACTAGGTGAAAAAATCCTTACAATCAAAGACTTCTAGGACACAACCTACGTGCACAATTCCAGACCTCCAGATTACTTCCTTCTAAGAAGAAGGGGAGCATTAGTAGGAATATGCTTTGGACCACTGAAAACTATTGTCCTCGCACCTGAAAATATTCAATGTATCTCCACATAAAAAAATTTGAGTCGCTTCCATAAGTTGACGAGAATGTTCCCTTGTTCCAGATTATGTTTCAAAATGAACACTGGAGGGGGATAATATAATCCTTCGTAAATCCTGCTTTAATGCATTTTAATAGGAGATCTACTCGAGCCTTTCTCTTATTAATGACCATCCTTTCAAAACTGTATGGCAAGTTATTATCATTAAAAGCATAGTAAATGTGCATTGGGAAGGGCGTGAGGGTGGTGGGGACATATGGGAGAAAAATGTGATTTGAGACTTTTTGTGAACCCAGGAACCTGCGAGTCCATGACAGTATAAGAAGAGAAAATTGTTAAGTGTGGAATGGAATGAGGGTCAGAAGGACTCACATAGGAGGAATGAAACTAGGAATATCGGGGAGTTTGGGGATACAAATTTATATCGTGAAACCTTTTGGTGCAATGTGTATATCATAGAACATGGCAGCATGAAAATTCAATCCTGCCAACCTGGGAACCCGCGATTGTAGAATCAAATAAGTATGGAACAACACGTCAATCGGTCGGACTTGTGATGTAAATTTATATATGGAGATGAGAAACTGTAAGTCCGCCAATCCGAGAACCCGCAGTCTAAAAAAATGTGACTAATTGTAGAACTAGAAAGGGATAGTAAGAGGAAAAAAGAAAAGGGAAAAATAGGTAAGTGTAGAAGAGGGAAAAGAAAAGGAGAAAAAGATTCAAGAAAATAGAAAAGGGGAGGGAATTTTCAGAAGCGGGAAATGACCTCAACAACATGCTCCAACTATGGGATGATGACCCCTTGTGGGTTGTCAAGAATCGAGAATCTCTCATGACCAGGAGCTTCCACCAATTGGGCTAGAGAGTCAGATTAAGAATATACAATCTAAAAATAAAATTATGTACAATGAGAATGAAAAGTTATAGGAGAAGAAACCTTTCATATGTTGCCCATTGAAAAGGAGCATTAACCTTTTTACTTTCATGTCTTGGAGCATATATGAGTTGAAGCACAATATCTTTTCAATGACATAGGTTTCGATCTAGAGTGCTTTGAACTTTGTGTGCATGGATGGCTTCTCCTTGGCTTTGTTCCAAACCAGTACCAGCTCTCCCTTCTGAAATTTATTCAAAGTTGTTCTTTGATCAAAATATTTCTTGATTCTTTGTTGCCTCTGAAAAAGTTCGATTCAGGGCCTTTCTTCGTTCCTCTTCTAGCTTCACTAATTGATTCATCATTTTTTGGGTAGGCGAAGTGTCTTTCGTATCTTTAGTATTATCCATGGAGATCAATGCATTACGATTGAGTTTAATTGACATTTTTCATATTTCCCATAAACCAATAGATACAGAGACATATCGATACTATTCTTTAGGGTTGTCTTTCTTTCCAATAATGCTTCTGTCAACTTCAAATGCCAATTCCTCTAGTTTTTCTCAACACTTTTCTTCAATATCTACACAAGTGTTTTGTTCGTGGATTCAACAAGGCCATTTCCTTGCGGATAATAATTCGATGATTGACCCATGATGATCCCATATTGTCTGCAAAACTCTGTGAACTTTGAACCAATGAAGATCGAACCATTGTTTGTGATGAATTTATCGAGGACACCAAACCTTGAGAGAATCTTGTCCTTGAGGAATCCAATCAATTCTTTGGTGTCAACCTTCTTTAGCACCACCACTTCTGGCCATTTTTTGAAATAATTGGTAGTTGTTAGAATGTACATATACCCCTTGGTATATGTCAGATTAATCTTCCCCAAAACATCAAGTTCCCACTAGGAAAATGGTTGTTCCACAACAATTGGCTGCAGAGGCATCATAACTTTCTTCATTTTTTCTGAAAATTGCTGACATGACAAACATCTCCTTATAGAGGCATACAAATCCATAAATATTGAAGGCCAGTAAAATCTCTCTCTGATTATTTTGTGGGAATTCACAGTGAGTGAAAAGTGTCCACCACATAATCCCTCATGGAATTATTTGATCAGTCCTTGAGCTTGATTCTCATTGACGCATCTCAGTAGTATGCCATCAAAATTTCTTCTAAAAAGTATGTCAACAATCAACACGTATTGGTTCATCTTCATCTTGAGTGTCGTTCACTCCTTGGAGCTCATTGTAACAGGGAATTTCCTAGACCTTAAATAGAATATGGTATCTTCTTACCATTCTGAATCAACTAATGGTTCCCCGACAGAGATTGAAATCATCCCATCGACTGAGTCCCCATTCGCAATAAGCTTGCATAAACCTTGTCCTTTTATTTCCTTCAAAGGTTTAATATCGATATCATACTCTTGAATTTTCTCTAACTAGTTAGCCCATTTCTCTTCTCTCAACTTTTGGTTTAGAAGCATCTTGACTGGTGACAAGGGAATGTAATCTATACCATGGGAGTTTAATATATATGTCTGAAAGTGTGCCACAACTTTTACAAGAGCCAAATATTGTTTCTCGAGTTCTGAATACCTCAACTCATAGTCATGTAGAAATTTTCTCATAAAAATTATCGATATTTATTCTCCATTGCTATTATTTTGAGTGAAGACGGACGCAACAACTACCTCTGTAGCAAATGAATAGATAATAAAATCCCTATGAAAGTCTAGACTAATGAGGATGAGAGAAGTGATGATGTCCCCTTTGATATTGTTGAATGCTTCCTGAGTATCTGTTGTCCATTCAAACCTTTGTTCCTTTTTCAACAACAAATTGATAGTTTTACGATGCTTGCGTAATCAGGGACAAATATTCGAACAAAATTGATTTTCTAGAAGAATGACTGGACTCCCTTCTTGGATGTGGGGGGGTTGAGTTAATTAATTTATTTAACTCTTTTTGGGTCTATGTAAATCCCTTCCTTGCATACAATGTGGCCCAACAACTTTCCTTGAGTCACAATGAACAAGTATTTCTTTGGGTTCAGATAAACACCATATAATCTACATCTTTCAGAGACTTTTCTTAAATGATGGACGTGATACTCCATTTTGTTTGAATTCACTGTCAAGTCATCTTGATAGTTCGCCATAAAATTTCCTATCAATCTGCTGAATGCATGATCCATGGCCCTTTGGAATGTGGCTCCAACATTATTCAAACCGAAGGGAATTCTAGTGTATTTTATAACCCTAAATTGCTCCACATAAGCATACCTGACATTTGGCCCTCTTACTTGCAAATTTTTCCAAGCCATCACTGAGTTGCTCTTCTTAAAAACTCTTTTTTTGAAGATGTACGTGTCCTGCACCAATACTGTTCGTGTACATATGCTTGTTGCACCACTACAACACATGTACATACACTACATGAACCACTACAGCCCGTGCATACTTGCAAAAGTTGCAAAAATGAAAATGTTGCAAGGAATTCATTGAGATTACGGGCTATTGGGTAGTTTCCCAACTAATCCACAACCTATAGCCCGTCACCCAATCGAATAACCATCCTTTTCCCATATAAAGGAGGTGTTGGGGTCTCATTCCATATCTAGACATAAGAACAATAAAACTATGCCTGTTTCACATCCCCTCCTTGCCCCAAGCATTTGCAACCTTGTTGTGAGAATTTCCTTAGAATTCCTCATTTTTTCCTTTTTCCTCCATAAGAACCCATTTCATTTCCCAAGAAGAAGGTTGAGAGGAGAAAGATACAAGGAGGTACACTTGGATCTAGGTGAAGAGGATCCCAGACCAGGTTCGAGGAGTAGTAGCCGAATTTGGTTGTAAGTGATCATTGTATTATCAATAAAAGAAGTACTTTTCCTGTCCCAAAACATGACGTGTCAAATGTTTGCATTTGTTTTATGTTTTTATTCTAACATATAACCCTTATTTATGTATGAAATGTATGCTTGTAGTTCTCTGTTTATCTGTTTTTTAATGCAGGCCAACCTTGGGAGGAGTTTTGCAGTTAGTGAAGCTATCAAGCACGAGAGGATCTACACCAGACGTGGAGTAAAGGTACAGTTACCGAATCCTTCTCATTTTAATTTTATTTCATAAGTTTGGGGTATGTTTGGGGTAGTTAGAGAAGTAGAAGACTTTTAAATGGTTATTGATCTGCCTACATTGTAAACCATGGAGTAGCCATAGGGGGGTTTTCCTTCTAGCAGAAATGGCGACCATATTGGGGAAGCCTCTAGGGTTTTAGGGGATTTTTTGGGTGTTTGATTGGTTTTATACCTTTTGAGTTTCTTGTTGAGTCTGTTGAGTCTTTCAAGGGGTCTAGTCACCTGTTGTTTCCATACCAGTTCTCCCTGCCTTGTCAATCTGACTGTTTCATTTCATTTTTCTTAAGAATTACAGAGGTGTATGCACTCTGCTATGGGTCAGCACGCATACATACGCGTCCTGCTTTATAGACAACCCACGTACATACACAGGATTCTTAAGCATCAGTAGCGTACCTGTTTCCAGGGACTATTTTGAAGAAGAGGCAGTCAGCCTCTTCCCTGATTGAGGTTTTTACTTCTCAGGGTCTCTTGACAGAGTTCAATGCCTTTGTTTTTACAGTCAAAGCTTGGGTTAGATGTCAGTTTGCTTGTCTTTTGAAGATTTCTTGTGTTTACTTCGAAAAGGGTTTTTGGTGAGTCTTTGATTTGTTGATCAACCTATTTGGTGTCTTTAGTGACTCCCCATGAGCCTCAGTGAGCTAGAGGTCAGTTTCAGTCTTGTCTTTTTTTCACTTTTTCCCCTTTCTCTTTCTTTAAAGAAAAAGAAAAAGAATTTATTTCAAGTTTCTTGTTTGAAGCATAAAAAAAAAATAGAAAAAGTTTAGTTTGGTAAAGTAGTTAGGGTTAGTTATCTTGTTAGGAAAAAGAGTTCAATTTTTAAGTTCTTTATTGATTTCTTAGAACATTAAGTAGCTCGTAGTCGAACGAAATTTTGTTTTAGGTATTCCTTTTAAAGATCTTGAAAAGAGTTAGTTATGAAAAGTTGGTTAAAGAGTTAGTTCAAAATATTTATTGTTAAATAGAAGTAATTTTCTTTCAGTTTTGTTTACTTCTCCTCTTTTCATCTCTCATACACATCACTTGTTTCATTTCCATATCCTTGAGTTAAAACAAGCCATTTAAAAAGAACGCTAATTAAAATCAACTAGACTTTATCTTTGTAGGGTCAATCAACTAGTTTAGGCTAGAGAATTGAATTAGGTTGGAGAGGAAAATATTCAAGGATTATAAACAAACATTGGAGTCAGAGCTAGGGAGTGTAAAACATCCAGTGACAGGAAATTTATTCGAGACCCCCCTCTAACCCCTCCAAAGCCGGACTAAACATTGTGGGGAAAACATATCAAGGACTTGTCGTGGGATACTGTCGGTTGCATTTGCCTATAGAGTTTCATGGACCTTGAATCCATTCGAGATCCTCCGTTGTCTTCTAGAACAATTTCTTTTGATACCCTTGATAGGTTTCAAACTTGTTATCCTGCTCATTGCGGTCCACCCAACTGTCGACTGTACCCCCCTGGTGACTGTTTGTGAGCTGGCAACTTAGTTTCCTTTGTTATAGGGACTTACACAGGTGATTACAGGGGTATACCATGGTACCTAAGGAAGACGTTAGGCCATTCTTTGTAGAGTATACCCAAAGGGTGCTTCCATGTTCGAGCTTCACTTGTACTGGTAAGTTTCTCTAGTGTTGGTTGGAGTAACTGTTCTTCCAACTAGATAGTGTTTTTCTTACTTTATCTTGTAGGAACTTTTCTAGTGTGTGATTAGTTTTCAATGTTAGTTAAAGCCTTACTGTGTCATTGATATTTTCACAAAGTGGAAT
>JASDQU010504292.1:14962-36495 GCA_032191745.1 Picea mariana | reverse complement strand
CGAATATTAAGGAACCGACTATTTCTGACCTTGGAGCATAATCTCTCGGGCCAGCTAACCCTTCGATCACTAACTTGTAGGTGCCAATTTTGGTACAACTTGTCCCTCCAAGGGTAACACATCATGAGCGTCATATAGTCTTACAAGAAGCTATGGAATCAAATGCTACCACTTCGTCAGAGAGTCCTCATACTCCTTCAATGACTTCCACCACTGGGGGCATTCTTCCTCCTAACCCACCTTCGTCAGTTTGGACCACCATGGTCTCGACCACCTCTACTTTGGGTAGTGGTCTGATTCTTTCATATGCAGTGACTACTACTCCGTTCATGAAGAGTGCAACGGGCCCTCCATTTTTATATGGGATGCCTAGCTTTGATACGAACTCTGTCCTCACCTACTCTACCCTACAGACCATGGGTCTAGGGGCAGGGAGCTCAAATGCTTCCTTGCAAGGGTCCATGGGGGGCACTGTAGCCTCCTATAACACTATCCCTTACGGTGGAGGTCATATACCTCCTCTATCTCCCTCGCTCAACGGTGCTTTCCAGCCACCCGTCGAGCCGAACACAAACTACAACTTGTTTGGAGTAGGAATTCTAGGAAGGTCTTCCTACACCACACTGGTGGGCTCCATGTCGTTCTATTTTTTTGGCATGTTTGGTAATAATGCTTTATCGTCAGTTGTCGTCTTGATCAGGGGAAACCCTGGTTTTGGATAATAGAACCTTGTGCAGGGTACTATTCCTACATAGGGGGATAACACAGGAGTCTTATCCTCACAAAGACTTTGGAATCCTTAGAAAGTATCATTTCCCTCATCAGGGATGCTGACCCTGGGAAATCCCTTCCATGGTCAATGGAACCCCGGGTAAGGCTCAATACCTATTCCCATCGAATCAACAGGGGGAAACCCTTTCCAGAATCTTTGGAACACAATGCAGGGGGAAATCCCCGCCCAGCCGTTGACGTCCAATTACGAGAATAAGCCAATGATGTCCCAAAAAACGCAGTATCCGTATGCTAGCCAAGGCCATGGTATCTACCAGAACCCTAGTCAACAACCCAACTTTTCTTGGCAACCTGGTGCCAGTCAAACTCCAAGATCCCTTTTTCCTGTACATAGTACTCAATCCAAACTACCGTTTCTGGAAACATTACATTTCCTAGACTTGTCAATGTTGCTTAACGACCTGATTTGTCATGATCTGTGTTGGCCTCCCATGCCGACTAAGTTTCCCTCGAAAATTTCAAAATTCGAAGGTAAGCCTGACGAAGACCCAGGTGATCACATTGCGAGATGACTCCATACAATTTCTCTTGTTTCAATGCACTCTCATCAGGGGTGCCATGAAATGGTACATCAAACTCGACCACTCAACATACTCTTACTTTAGCGATTTGGCGATGGTTTTTCTGAACCATTTCCAACTAACTGTGAGATACAATGCTAAAACTGAATTGTTGGCCAACTTTGAGCAGACGAAGGCCGATCATATCTTAGATCACATCTGAGAATGGAAATGTTGAAAGAGTTTGATAAAGGTACAGGTCCCACCAACTTTCCTGTTGGAGTGGTTTTTGAAGTCTTTGGTACCTCCATTATCCAAGGGTGTTGCAACTTCAGGAGTGTTTTCAGAGGAAGAGGCAATAATGAGAGCACAACAAATCGAATTGATATACTCTCAGTCTGGTTTACTCTATGAGATTTTTCCATATGCGCCATGGTCCATCCTTGATAAGGCCAGACACAAGTCTGGACCACATGTCGATGGTATATTTGGTTCAACACAAGAAAATACCACTGATCAACTGTCAAATCAATTGCAAAAATTGTTGATACAATAGACAATGGCCAGCCAGACCCCCGATTTGGCTGCTCCCCCTACCCAAACGTCAGACATACACAACGTGTAGTCGATGAACCCGAAGGCCAAACAACAGCCTGATGAAAAGAAGAATCAACGAAACAAGAAGGGTAAGGGGGATAAGAAACCCAACAAAATTGTTTGCGGGGGAAACACAGAGAAGAGAAATTCAAAGTATCTGTGTAACCATTGTACAGAGGACCACCCAAATCACCCATTCCCTCAAATTGCGGAGGCCAAAAAGTTATTGGCATAACAACAGTCTGTTGTTTTAACGAACCCATTTCCACATGGGAAAAATATTACTTAAGCCTCTTCAAGTGCAGACAGGGGAAGTCAGGGACCCGCCGCATCTTCTAGTAATCCCTCAACCCCGACCGTTTATATGATGGAAGGTGATGCTTACATAAAAACTAGGGCACATGATTACAGAGTGACAGAATCTACCGAAAAGGATAAATAAGTCGTAAACTTGTTTGTTCTTCTCAATATTGAGAAGACAATGGGAGAAACACTGACACACATCCCGAAAGGGGCGTTCAAGAAAGCTTCCCATAATCTGAATGTGAGGGCCTCCCAGAATTACTCTGTGGTGGAGGATTTGTCACAAAACCATTGCGCGATGTCTACTTTGGAGGTCCTCCATAGCTTCCCTTCACAAAGAAAGGATATTTTGTTTTCCTTGGGATCTGCTGAGGCCTGTAATCTGGCAAGGAACATGCTTGATACGACTGAATTAAAACAACTTCTCCCTTACCATGTTGCATTTCAGATAGTAGTGGCTCACCCCACAAAATATTTTACTCGAAATACTTTTCTTACGGTGGTTGATGAGGGCGCCTCGACCTACATAATGTCGTTGGCGTGTTGGAAGGCCATTGGCCAACCCATTTTGTCTCTGTCACCTACTCTTCTTACTGATTTCAATGGTCATTCTTTCAGACCACATGGAATCATTCCTTCTTTCCCCATGCAGTTAGGAGGAAAGACCGTGTGCGTCGAGGTTGAAGTAGTTGATGTGCCTCTCGACTACAACCTTTTTTTAGGAAGGAGTTGGACCTATGTAATGCATGCAGTGGTTACTATAGTTTTTTGGCTCTTATTGTTTTCACATGAGGGGCGAATCGTAACCATTGACTAGTTGTCTTTCTCCAGGCCCGACCCTTCATCGGGGGCATCCACGGTCCTGATGATTGATAATCCTTAGCCCAACATCATCAATGTGGGGGTTGGTTTATGCCCAACTTTGATGGGTACTTTCGATTACCCACCTCCTTCTGGCAATGTCAAGTTTATATCGAATATCCCCGACCAGCCTAGGGATGAAATCTTTCAAGTGTCGTCGTTTTGAATGACTTACTTTGATGATCCATGGACTCTAACTTCCCCATTAGCCTTGATGGAAGGGATAGGGCATCCTGGCATGGCTATGCCCTTGTCTGCAGTAGAATTTGTGTACAGTGTTTTCCAGGCCCCAATTTGACTCCCACACAAGAGTTAGATCCAGTTCTCGAGCCTATCTGGGCTCAAGGTTACTTTGCCAATACTAATTTTTTAGACTTGGTATTTCCCTCAAATGAGGTGATTCTTGAGGCATTGACTGTTCTGGAAAGACCCTAGGATGATCTCCATCACAGATCTTATTTTCTCTTGAATTTAAGAAAAATAGAGGTAGTTGAATTTGTGTTGACTATGACTGGAGATAGGTCTTGTCCTGTTAATCCTCTGGCTACGCACGCATTTTATGTTGAGGGTAATATGGAAAGTATCGCTGAAACAATACCTATTGATATCTCTAGAACCTCTGTTGTCATGGAGAATGTTTTCGTCGGAGCAGACTGCTCCCTCGAGGAGATTCGAATCTATATAGATTTATTTAAGGAATTCCACGACATTTTTTCCTGGTCTTATGATGAAATTCCAGGCATTGATCCAATAATTATCAAACATGAGGTAATGACTTATCCTGATGCCAAGAATCCTTAGAAAGCAGCAACTATTAAGGCCGAGGTAGAGAAACTGCTCAAAGATGGTTTCATCTACCCCATACAGTTGATTCAGTGGGTGTTAAATCTCATTCCAGTTAACAAAAAATAGGGTACGATTCACGTGTGTATGGACTTCCATGACTTGAACAAGGCCTATCCAAAGGATAATTTCCCCACCCCATTCATTGATCATATTTTCGATGAATGTGTAGGATGTGAGGTCTTTTCATTCATGGATGGTTTTTCAGGATATAACCAGATTCAAATCAAACCCGGAGACCAACATAAAACAAGTTTTATCTCTTCATGGGGCACATTTTCTTATTGTAAGATGCATTTTAGCTTGAAGAATTATGGAGCAACTTTTCAGTGGGCCATGTCTTTTTCTTTCCATGACCTTATAAATATATTCGAGGCTTATCTCGATGATCTAGAATCATGATCTCGCAAGAGAGCTAATCATCTCACACACCTCCGACGAATATTTGAGCGATGTCGATACTATCGGATTGGCTTGAATCCCAAAAAATGCAGTTGCTGCGTGATGTCGGGTCATCTTCTAGGTTTCATAGTTTTGATAACATGGATCATGGTTGATCCTCTTAAGGTTGAGGTGATAGTTCAGTTGCCTCCCCCGTGCACAGTCCCTCAGATTTAGAGCTTACAGGGGAAAGCGAACTTTATTCGGCATTTTATCGCAAATTATGGTGAGGTCACTAAAGGGTTCAAGTGTTTACTGAAAAGGGAGTCCCTTTCTGTTGGGACAAAGTTGCTTAGCGCTCTTTCGAAGAGTTGAAATGCGCCCTTACATCTACCCCTATGCTCCGACCTCCCAATTATAATAAAGATTTCTTATTATATTTGGCTGCTGCAGAGTCGACCATCAGTATGTTATTCGTTCAAGAGGATGATCTACTCGAGGAGCATGTGATTTATTACCTGAGCTGAGGCCCAGTTGGACCGAAACTCAACTACTCTCAAGTTGAGAATATTGCATTGGCAGCAGTGCATGTTGTCCAACAGTTCCGTCATTATATCCTACTTCACAACATCATCGTCATTATCATTGTGAATCTATTTCAATATGTGTTGACATGATGTGTCATTGGCAGCAAGATCAATAGATGGATTGTTATCCTCTGGGAATTTGACTTGGATTTTGTTTCCGTGAAATCCAAAAAGTCGTTGGTCTTTGCGGAACTTATCTCGGAACTTTCTGTTGAATATGGTGATGATATCCCCGAAGAATCGCTTATTAAAGGAGATCTTTTTCTAATCGCATCTTCAAACCCTAGGTATGGAGATATACTAGTCTATCTCTAGACTTTGAAGTTCCATGCCTTTGCTTCTCACTATGAGTGTCGACGAATATGCCAACAGGCACGAAAATATCTCATCCTCGATGACACTTTGTATTGTCGGGGTGTAGATTTCATTCTTCGTCGGTGCCTTATTCATGAAGACGTGAAACTCATTATTAACGACTACCACACTGGAGAATGTGGTGGTCATTTTTCTGGGTTGGTAATAGCCCAAAAGATTCTACAAGTCAGTTACTTTTAACCTATGTTAATCAAAGATTGCGTCGAGTTGTTCAAGAAGTGCCACCCGTATTAGATCTTCTCTCAAAAGATGAGGGAACATCCCTCTCCCATGTTTTCCATCATTGTTGTTGGTCCCTTCACCAAGTGGGGAATTGATTTCACTAAATTCTACCTGACCTCAACCAGGGGGCATCGTTATATCATCGTAGTGGTAGAATACTTCACAAAGTGGGTCAAGGCTATGTCAACATTTAACAATGATGGTGAAACAACAACTCACTTCATTTTTAACCAGATTATAGCAAGGTTCAACATCTTGAAGGAGATTGTCACTAACCATGGCAGTCACTTCCAGAAAAAAATGATGTCTAAGTTAACATCAAATCTTGGGTTGAGGCAGGAGCATTCATCACTCTAATACCCAGAAGCGAATGGTCAGCTGAAAGCTGTGAATAATTCCCTCAAGACTATTCTACAATGAACGATCAATTCTACCAAGTAAAATTGGCATTTGATGTTGTACTCGACGTTATGGGCCTATCAAACGTCTATAAAGACTACCACCGGTTTCTCACCTTTTCAAATCGTTTTTGGGATGGAAGCAGTCTTGCCTATGGAGTGTCAGATACCATCTCTAAAGTTGGCAGTAGAGTTATTTCTAGATACTTCACCGCTTGAGGAATGCCTATTATATATCGAGCAACTTGATGAGAAACATCATGATGAAACCTTGGCCAACGAGGCTCATAAGCAATGAGTCAAGTGTCAATATGATTAGTCCATTCATCCTTAGATTTTCTTTGAAGGTGACCTTGTCCTAGTCTACAACAAAGATAAGGATCCCCTGGGGGTAGGCAAGTTCAAACCCATGTGGTTCGGACCTTTCATTCTGAAGGAGGAATTAAAGAAGGGCACTTATTTTCTAGTTGACTTTGAGGGAAATTCTTTGGCGAAGCCTAGAAATGGGCTCTACCTCAATAAGTATTAGTCGTAGGTTGGTCTCCTGGGTGACTTCTTGTACATATGTATAGTTTTTATACAGTTAGTTTTTTGTCTTTTTGTTTTATGGACGTGTCGTTATTTATGTCATCTTTTTCATTGTGGAAGATGTCAAGTGAATTGAAGGTGTTCTTTGGGTTCACGGACGACACTAGCTGACACACTTGGAGGCTTTCTTCTGTAGCTTGGGTGGTTTTCATGCCTCAAGGCCAGATGCTATCTTCCAGAGGTATTTGTCTAGGTGACACCACAAACAATGTCGTTGAGTACAACACAGTGATAGAGTTTCTTCGCGACACTTTGTCGCATGGTATCTCTCACCTCTAGGTCTACTTAGATGCTCAACTAGTTGTTTCCTAGTTAAATTAGGTTTACTGCATTTATGATCTTATTTTACATCGACGATTCCTTAGGGAACGTCTCTTAGAGCATTGCTTTGATTACATTATGTATTTCCATGTTCCTAGGAGATTAAATCAAATGAAAGATACTCTAGCTAATCAAGTATTAGATTGGCATATTGCACACACATAAAAAGAAGCACACACATACACATGTACATACATTTGTAAACAATATGATCCATAAGACATATAAAAAGATGTAAATACATATATATATCAAAAAGTCTCAGAGTACATAGGCGGGTGCGAACTTCAAAAAATATATATCTAGTATACATCATGATGCTTGTGCCCTCAAAAATAGACAAAAAGAGTGCCCTCGGCACATAAGAAGTCCATCCTATCTAAGCTTGGGGCCTATTGACCCTGTCATAGTGAACATCGACATTTTCCAAACACCTAAAGAGTTGGACCCACGTTCGTGGCAACCCAACCACATGAGGTTGCATTGATGGAGGGAGATCCTTGATCTCGGCCATGGGAACTACATGATTGAGCACGGTAAGGTTCTGCTCGACCCATATCAAAAATCTCTCAACCTCTTTGGCTGGAGGTCCCCCTGTTGTTTCTGGTCCGACGAATGTTGCTGGTATCCCCTCTGGTCGAGGACACTGCCTAGTCCTCGAGAATTATGTTGAGTGCATTGGTCCCACATCTCTACATAACAGATACATAGTTGTCAAATACTTTGATACACATAAAAATGATATATATAAAAGAAACAAAAAATTAAGTAAATTTAAAAAAAAACGTACCTATCTCTCCTCGCTCCTCTCCAGGAGGTACAAGAATGTCTAGATCCATGAAAAAGTTGCTTCCAACGTAGGGGTAGTCCTCTATCACTAGAATCTGTTGTGCCCACCAGTCAAAAATTTTATCGTCGAAGGCCTTTATGGTCCTCCCTCCCCCCTGTTGTGGCAATAATGTTGCCCACCTACACATTGTTGGGAAGGAGGCCACATGCCCCATACTGTCTCTCGCAGACTTAGGCTGGGTACCCTCTCAAAGAAGAATGAGAAAAAAATGGTACTGAACCCAAATTTCTTGTTACTCTGCCCTCAACACTCTGTAAGATGCCTCTTCATTCAGTCAAGAATGGTTGTGACCCAATCATATATTCATGCGTTTAGGCACTGCATTGCACAATACATGTGTGCCCAGGAATCCTGGTGTAGGGCTACGGATCCAATGATCCTCCCAATAAGAAAAATGATCACATTTAGTGATAGGTTGGTGATCTTGTGGATGGGCACCTAAGAACCTGCTTTCTTAGTGTCTACCTCACAATGCATTCTGATGAGTTCGATGATGTTTAAGGGCCCAGGGCAAATGTACGTAGGTTGACTGGTTCCTCTCTCCTCAAGAGGCCAATAAAGAAATATATGTCCTCAGTCATTGAATTCAATGACTGCCCCTCGAGCATAAACACCTCCACGTCAGGATGCCAATAATCCACTAAGGCATTCGGCATCTTGGGTTGTTCCCTCATGAATGGACACCGGTAGAACTTCCATAACCCACATTGTTTCAATGCGATGATAGAAACAAGGTCCTCATCAACCAATACATTGATCTCCACATGTTCCCTCTCCTTCCAGTGGACATACATCCTGGTGCATGACAATTTTAAGGAGGAGTTAACTCTTGTCTTTTTATTTTTCCATAATTTTGAGGTGTATGCGGGCTATCTTGGACATTGTCGCGTATGTACGCTGACAGACTGTTCTCTTCCTTCTTACATATGTGGTTTGTCCTTGGACAACCCACGTACACATAGGGCCTCCATTTTTTAAGAGGGCTTTCCCCCTCAAAAAATAAAAAAAATGCATAATTGAAGTATTGAAATTCAAGGGGGATGAGTTTATACTTACTTGGTCCAAGCGGAAGTTCGTTTCATCCTCTGAAGTTCCTGGAATCAAATTTTTTAGCAAAGGGGTATATTTTACCTTTTGGTTAATTTTCAAATTGCAATGGTGAAAATGAGCTGTCGGCTTCTATTTATAGATTTTTTGGCCTTTTTTGCCACTTTTTGAACCCTTCTGTCGTTTTTTCTGGCTTGAAAATCATTTAATGTGGTTCTTGAGTTTCTTATTGGATGTTAGACTGCACTTCACTTTTGGTTTGGTAACCTTTTTGGGATATGGGTCACTTTTTGAAGGTCCTTTGGTAAAAGTTGTTTTTCTAACTTTTTGCATATAAGTTAGGATTCCAGCTCCACTTTCTGCATCTCATTGTCTTTTCCACTTTTCCATAGGATTGATCCCACCAAAGTGCGACACGAAACCATCTTTGTTGTTTTAGAAGTGTTGTGATTAGGTGGTAGAGCCTACCTTTACATGGATGCCCTAGATAGATCCTTGTTGCATTTTTTCATCCATGCTGTCTCTAATGAGTTTGGGCTTGGGAGTCCTTGTTAGTCCTGTCATGATTACGAGTTTGAGCCTCATATGTCTAATGCATCATCAATCTTGGCCTCACCTTCGGGATTCCCAAAAATGAGCATGCTTTGTTGTCTTTCAAGCTCTCTTTGAGATCTGAAAGCAACATCCGATGAGACTACATTTATGCTTTTCAATCTTGTCTGGATTAACTGAAAAAGGTAACCTCTTGGAGTCTCCATTAAGCCCTTTTTAGACTCTCTAAACATGAAAATATTATCAAGTGATCTTGTTGTCCTTCATGCTCGCCAAACTAAAACTTGAAGGTACGTCTGCCCAGTGGTAGTTTACCCCTTTTTTGGTCGGGATGGTCATTTATACGAACAAAGGTATACTCTAGGACCTTCGGTTCACTAGAAGAGTATTCTCAGGTATAAGTTAAACCCTTTTTTGGGTTTGAGGGACTAAATTTATGAAAAAGGAACCCCAACAAAGTCCATAGTTAAGATATTTTCAGAATCCCTAAAATTGAAAATATCGTCAAGTGACCTTGTTCCTTCACACTTGTTAAATTGGTCCAGAAGAACATCCCCCACAGAGTCCATAGTTAAGCTCTTTTCAGACTCCTTAAAATTGAAAAGATCGTCGAGTGACCTTGTTCTTTCACAATCGTTAAATTGGTCCGGAAAAACATCTACTGGCATGAGTTTACCCCTTTTTATGACCTATAGATTATGGAGGAAAAAGGTACACCTTGGGAGATTCATCTTTCCAGGAGATTTCTCCTAAGTAAATTTTATACTTTTTTGAGCTAAGGGGACTAAATCCAGAAAAAGGTTGTGAGTCCATAGTTAAGCTCTTTTCAGACTTATTAAAACTGAAAATATTGTCGAGTAATCTTGTCTGTGTCACACTCGTTAAAATGGTTTTGAATAGACATATTTTCAGTGCAATTTTATCCCTTTTTCGAACTAACTAGGCTATTTTCGAAAAAGTTACCCCACTGGAGTCTTCTTTTACATTTTTTCAGACTCTATAAACGTGAAAAAGCTACCAATCTTACCTTCTCTGGGCTCATAAAAAATGCATAGAAGGGGTTTTTCATCGTGTCTTGCTAATCACATTTGAATCTCTGCGTCTTTGGCCTAATTTCGGCTCCATGTTTCTCTCAACTAAACCTTTTAATCATTCCTTATACACAAGCCTTGTAGCACTTTTCCTCTATGACCTGACACCTTGACCCATGGAGGAATTTCCCCCCAAGTTTCCTTTTCCTACACATGTCTCCTTGCTATGAGCATTAGTGTGTTCCTTGCACTTGGAACTAGTATGATTGCGACACTCGTTCCTCCTTTGTAATGTAACATTCTTTTATTCTTTTTCAAGCTCTTTAAAAAATTGAAAAAGACAAAAAAATTAATAAAAACCCCAAAAAGAGGATGAGAAATATATATTCTCTTTTGGTAGCACAATGAGTCACCCTTGGACAAAGCACATCCTTCCATTTGTTCATCAAGTTTTGGGATATAATATGACCTTAGGAAGTTATTCTCGCTACATAGAGTTGTGTCCTCCTCCATTCGGTTATTCTTCCAAACACATGGAGAGTTTGCGTTGCCTCCTGCATCGTGAACTTATGTCAATGTCATGCTACCTGAGTCTCATCATCTTTCATGCTATTGTCCAAAGGAAGCTTCATCCAGCCTGAGTCAGCCTTTCTTCAGTTTGTCTCTTGACCTCATGCTCGACCATCCCAAAAGGCCAATCAAGTCCTTGTTCGAAATCAATCAAGTTCTCTGCTTGATCATCGAGATATTTTTTTATTTTCCCGATGAGCCGTCGAAGACCTCTGGGTAGTGAATTCATACACTCATATTGCACTCCTACCTGATTTTTGAAGATCTTGAAGTTGTTTCTCAAGCTCTGAAGACCTCATCTCTAGCCATCAGGTGTCGTTGGCTTCTTGAAGATGGATACTATACTTGTATATCTTTGATTTTGAGATGTAAATCCATTGTGTATTTCTCATGGCTACACTTTTTATAGTTACATGACATGGATCTACAATGTATTTGATTGGCAACCATGATTTATTTCATCCCAAGCATGGGTATGCCCGCCTCAGAGAGACAATTGTTATTTTTATAGATGGCACCTCCTGAAATTTGGTCCCAGGCTCACTCCCTTCGTACATTAGTGAATATTTTGTAATGTATTTCGACCA
The DNA here is from genome assembly GCA_032191745.1 of Picea mariana. Taxonomy (NCBI): domain Eukaryota; kingdom Viridiplantae; phylum Streptophyta; class Pinopsida; order Pinales; family Pinaceae; genus Picea; species Picea mariana. The sequence goes on along the minus strand of JASDQU010504292.1, from coordinate 25,090 downwards.
TCATATGATTTTCTAACCTCACACATTAGGGGGCATCTGTTATAACCCTAAATTTCTCCACATAAGAATACCTGGCATTTGGCCCTCTTACTTGCAATTTTTTCCAAGCCATATTGAGTTTCTCTTCTTAAAAACTCATTTTTGAAGATGTATGCACCCTACACCAATACTGCCCGTGTACATATGCTTTATACACCACTACACCACGCGTACATATGCTAGCTTCACCACTACAGCCCGCGTATACTTGAAAAAGTTGCAAAAATTAAAAAGTTGCAAGGAATTCGTTGAGATTACGGGCTATTGGGTAGTTTCCCAACTAAACCACAACCTATAGCCTGTCACCCAACCGAATAACCATCCTTTTCCCATATAAAAGGATGTGTTGGGGTCTCATTCCACATCTAGACATAAGAAGAGTGAAACACTTCTCGTTTCACATCCCCTCCTTGCCCCAAGCATCTGCAGCCTTGTTGTGAGAATTTCCTCAGAATTCCTCATTTTTTCCCTTTTCCTCCATAAGAACCCATTCCATTTCCCAAGGAGAATATTGAGAGGATAAATATACATGGAGGTGCACATGGAGCTAGGTGAAGAGGATCCCAGATCAGGTTCGAGGAGAAATAGCCAACTTTGGTTGTAAGTGATCATTGTATTATCAATGAAAGAAGTACTTTTCATGTCCCAAAACATGATGTGTCAAATGTTTGCATTTGTTTTATGTTTTTATTCTAACATCTAACCCTTATTTATGTATGAAATGTATGCTTGTAGTTCTATGTTTATCTGTTTTTAAATGTAGGCTGGCCTTGGGAGGAGGTTTACAGTCAGTGGATCTATCAAGCATGAGGGGATCTACACCAGACGCAGAGTAAAGGTACAATTACCAGATCCTTCTCATTTTAATTTTCTCGCATAAGTTTGGGGTATTTTTGGGGTATTTAGAGAAGTAGGATACTTTTAAACACTTATTGATATGCCTACATTGTAAACCCTGGTGTAGCCATAGGGTTTTTTTTCCCACTATTAGCGTATGCATATGTTTCCCATGGTGTGATAAATGTTGTATTTTCTCTATCTTACTCAACTAATAAAACTTGATTATATCCATAGAAATCCAACATAGACATGCACGCCGATCCTGTAACTTGTTGGAGCAGAAACTCCATGTTGTGTAGTGGAAAATTATATTTTATGCTTTCTTTGTTAAGATCTCTGAAGTCAATGCACATTCATATTTCCTCGGTCTTCTTCCTGACAATCACTAGATTTGAATGCTGGTCTAAATTTCTGATGGGATAGAATATCATTGCCTTCTTCAACTTCTCCAACTCAATTTTTACCATATTTTTCAGCTTGGGATTCATCATTCTTATTTTTTGTTTCACCGGTTTGGATTCTTCCTTCAAAGGAATGATGTGATGGAATATTGTTTTATAATAGGACTTTAAATCATCATAGGTCCAAGAAAACACATCAATACATTCTTTGAAAAAGGAAACATATTCATCAACCTGTTCAAGGGTGCAATCAACTCCCAAATTGACATATTTCGGGGACTGGTCCGTTCCAATATTGAATTTTCTTGTTTCTTGCACCTTTCGAACTGAAACTTCTTCAAGAATATGCTTGGCATGACCGTCTATTGTAAACAAAGATTCATCTTGTATGGATTCTTTCGGGATGACAATCGAGCTATCATCTTCCTCATCATCATCGTTTAACAAAAAATTCTCCAATTGTTCATCATTGTCAAACACTTGTAAATATTCAATATTATCGAGCATGGATGGATGAAAGGCCCTTTCTACCTAGAAAGGCATTTTTCTTAGGACATTTTCTAGGTTTCATAATGAATCCTCCAAGGCTAGTGAGTCGGCCTTGTGATTCTTGTCGCTTTGAATGAAAGCAATATTGAAAGAGATGAAAGATTCCATCAATTCATTAACTCTTTTGAAATACAACTTAAGTCTTTCCTTTTTTATTTTGTACTTTTGGGTAACCTGATTGATGTCCAAATCTGAATCTCCAGTCATAATGAGATGTTTTATTTTCATTCCTTATGCGAGGATCATTCCCTAGATCAAAGCTTTGTATTTTGATTCATTATTCGTACATGGAAACTCTAGTCTTACACTGTGAGGATGCGTTGTATTATATGGCCTTATGAGAATAATTCCAAATCTGTTCCAAGTTTTAGAACATGCTCCATCAAACGAAATTCTCCAATAGCCTTCAAAGAAACATTCTGGGCCCTCCAAGTCTTGAAGTCATTCTAGGTTTTCATTCCGCTCCATGTCCAAGATAGCATAGTTTCCAATATCGACGTCTATGTAATATTCCATTAATTCATTTTCCTTATTCTTGAAGGAGAAAGGTTTTCTAGGTTCACAGGGTAGTTTAATCATTGCTCCCTCCTTTCCTGGTAACATCATACAACTATTGTTGTTCATTATATATCCGCCGATCACGTAGTTCCAATATCTTCCTAGCACAATGACATATGATGGAGGAAGGTCTACCACGATAATATTAAAAACTATGATGGTATGGGGAGATGATGTAATCCAAGCATAAAATTCTTTGATTTCCCCATACGCAAACACGTTTCTAGAATTGATTGCATATATTCTGTCACCAATTTCATAATACTTAGTGAAACTCATGCCCAATGCTTCCATGACCACAAGTGGCATTATATTATTTATCGCACCAGTATCAACTAAAAAATTATGTAATGCAATACACGGTTTTCAATTGAGGTGTAGAAGGGAGGAATTTTACCTCTCAACTTAGCAGTCGATGGATTATGGTTCTGTTTTGGAGTGGTAACAACAATTTCAGTTATTTCTGATGGATCATCCAACAACTTCAAGATGTTATGCCTCTGCTGAGGAATATTCACTACTTCCATACTAGGAAAAGTTATCCTCAACTTAATTAATTCCTCCACGACATTATACTTCATTTGTGTTTATCTTGACGCCATGTGTTTCCTTGTGGTTCCAACTATCACCTTCTCATTCAACACTTTTTATTTTTCTTTTTCTTTGTTGGAGTCACCTTTATTATTTGGTCTATTTTAAAATCCTCTTGTCTGGGCGATGTTTTCTTGTGATTTAGGATCGTTGTCTCCCTCTCCACATATATACAGGTATGTATCACATCTTTCCATATGTACTGTCTCAAAGCTCTCATCAGGTAAGTAATAACCTTATTTCTCAATCAATTTCTCATCATAGACATCATCCAAAACAACCACATTTGGAGTAGGTTGTCTCAGAACCCCTGGTCTCGGTGGGTCTTCAGTATTCTCGAAATTGACTCTATTTTTTGGGGGAGGGTTCCTCCTTTGTTCGGGAATCAACATTATTGGGTTTGTCATGTAATTATTTCCCCTTCTTATCCTCGTTATGTTTTTTCTGCATCTATTTTATGGTTATATTCATCTGCACAATCTCAATTCTTTTCTTTGTTTTCTGCACATCGACAAGATAAAATTTTATGTTAGGTATGGTTCCTTTAAAAAATCCTCCTCTCGTCGTTTGATTCTGAGTCTCTCGAGGTTAAAATCTTCATTCTTTCTTAAGCTGGAAGATCCTTGATTATAAATATTCAATACTCACATGTTCCCTTTTACTCTTCCCAGTATAATGTTTGGGTCAATGCTCATTTCAATCATAATTTCTTCCATCTCAGTGACCTTAGTCATTCCTTCCTCTAAAGTATCCATTTGGGATGTTCTGATGGCATATTTTACATTTGGGTGCATTGCATTCTTATAAAAACCAAGAATGAGTGGGTCATTTGGTCTTTTATCTTCTGGGATTCTACTCAAGGTCTTATTGAACCTTAGATTAAAATCTTGTATCATTTTGTTCTTCTTCAACCCAATCTGGGTGAATTCATTAAGGAGGGTATGGTAGGAAATTGGTCGTTAAATGAGCGAATGGATCTACTGGGCAACGTTGTATACCATTCATAAGCTCTTTATCATAAAGTTTGCAGTAACAAACTAACCATGACATCATCATATTTGACTCGGTGAAAGTCACAAACGTTAAGGAATAAGTGTAGATTCCTCTTTGCATTGATTGTCCCATCTCCAACAAATTCCTTTAAGGTGCCCTTAGGGAGAACTGGGAGCTCATGTTGTTCACCTATGATATTAAGAGGGGAATCTCTTACCCTCCTTCTATTTCCAAACCCTGCGATTCCTTGGTTTCTCGCAACACCTCTTTTTCCTCCTTGTCTCTCCTCGTGATGCTCAATACAAGGATGTTCATCTCTCGCTACCATTTTTTAGGAGGTTTCAGGATTAGACTTTTCACTTCTAAGGATAGATAATTGCTTACTTTTACTTCTGGTAATTGGTACCTTGTATTTGTCCAACTTCAATCTTGACCTTGTTCTTGTGCTTCTCTAGCCAATCTTTGGTTTCTTTGATCTTGTCATTCTTCTCTCCTTTGTCTTCAGAGGATTTCTCTTTCTTCTTCTTGGACTAAGATCTTCCAGGACCCTTCTAACTCTTCTCGAATCTGGGATGTTGATATTACCAGATTATATAATTGGTGAAAAATGATTCGTTGATTATTCAATCCGATTTCTAAATGGGGATGATTACCTTGGGGTAAAGTCATATATTCTTAAAAAAAACGTTGGGCCAAGTTCTAAATTTTTATTTCATGTCCCCTGTATGGTCGCCAAAACTTTTGACGCTTGAATCCATTAGGACCGAAATGAAAACCTCACGAGGATACAAATCCTCCTACGTTTTTATAGAGGTGGTACTCCTCTGTGATTTTTAAAATGTGGGACTTTTATAGAAGTCCGTCAAAGGAAAGTAAAAATAGATATAAAGAAAACGAAAAAATATTTTTTGTTTTTAAAATAAAGTTCCTGAGAATGGACCATGAATCACATACATTCATACATTTAAAGCAAATAAACATAATTTCCTCACATCCATCATACTAGGGATAAATATCTTTGATCACATTAAAATTAAAAGAAAATGATCTGCATGCATAAGAGAAATTTGACAGAGTGATACATGGGAAACTCAAATGAAGATAACGATAGATCAACCTCAAATACTTTATGTTCAAAAAAATTGGGTTACAAAGTACAGTTGAGATTGTTCCCAAAATAGTTCTCTTCAAATTTCTAAAAAATATATAGTTCAATACATATTCTCTGAAATTAAAATGTGTTTTTCATAATAACTGGGATTGGGGCTCCTACGGACCATAAATAAAATATGTATAAGAATGAATTTCATAGAAAGAAGAAAGTGGGCGGCGGAAGACAACAAGACCTGGTAAGAAGAAAAAAGAAATTATTGGTCCTCGGTTAAACCTTTCTATTTAAAGAGGTGGAGTAACTAGATGAAGAGCTCGATAAAGATATAAATATGTGATCAGTATGAACTTACTATGATGGTATCTCATGCCTTGTCACTTGCTCGATGATGTCCTTTTATGGATTTCATCAACGGTTACAGGAACTATCTCAACTGTCCTTTTCCCTTCATTGATAAGTTTGTCGATAGCCTTTTTAAACCACTCCTCGATGTAGCTTCTCATTGGCACCATGTTTATTTCATGTCATATTTTTAAATTGAAGATCTCGCCTTCCAAGTCGCTTAGATCAAAGGAAATGTTCTGCAAATATTATTCAATATCGTGATTACATCTTCACTATACTCAAGAATGTTGGAGAAATTTTCAAATGATAATCACTTAAAGATCTCAACTTGTTCATCAAATGCTTACTTGGTTAAGAACAATGAGTTGAATATCAATTTTGGGTCTTGGACCTCATTGGTGCTCCCAGCTAGATCTATCTCAGTTATCTTTTTGAATAATTCTTCTCTTCTGGTTATGGCTTGGCTGCATGCTTGGACAATAATATTCATGTTTTTAACCTTTTCCTTCCAGCATGCATTTAATTTTTTTATCCATTTCGAAGAAGGGATATCCTCTTCTCTTCTTCTCAACTCTGTCATATTAGTAACTTTAAAACTAAATGGTACAACTGCATCGAGGTAAAAACTTTCCTCGTTTTTCAAATCTACATGTAAATATTCATGAAAAGCGTGTGCTCACGTTCCAAAAGAGACCATGCTCTTTGACATCTCCCAAGCCTATGTTATTAATTCCATTGTTTTTTTGGTATTCTTATCCACATAGCATTAGGATTATGTGAGAAGGATTGTAGATCCTTTTAATTTTTCTGCAGGTATGGTATGCCTAATCATTGCTAAAGGACTAGCAAGTACTAGAAGAGGCATTAAAGGTTCCTCCAACTCTTTGATTCTCTCCTTAAAGCTGACATTCTCTACTTCAAGGCCTCCAATATAATTATCTAGAGCATCTCCAGTTTCTCAATGAATTTGGAGAATTTGGGAAGGTCGCTTGTTCTGTAGGTTAATCTCTGAACGGGATTTTCCCTTTTTAATCTTTACATCTCTTTTCTCAATAATCAAATTTTTGGACTCGCTGTCAAAAACAACACTCTGAAATAAAAAAGACTCTTCTTCGTTGAAGATCTTTCTCTCAATTATTTCCATATGAGGGTTCTGGTGAGTAGTGTTCTCTAGTTGGTCGACATTGGGGAACATTTTTTCGATGTCAATTTCGAGTTTCATATCCTTGAGGGAGAGGTCGTGGATGTTGCTTTCACCTCGAGGTCCCTCTTCTTCTTGCACAATGTTTTTTGTTTTCTTCCTCAAGGGAAGTTTGTGAGAACTTTCAATTTTTCCCGAAGGAGGTTTCTTATCTCCTCCTCTGCCTGAAGAACTATGGGTTACTTTCTTAATTTTGTGGGTCATTGGAGCATTTCTCTAATATGTTCTATTATTTTGAGTGGCAGTCGGGGATTGGGCACTTTTCTCACCCAGACCTTTTCCTCTTTGCTTGTATGACTCATTGGTGTTGAGTATCATTTCTAGGTTGTTAGTGTCATGGGCCAGAGTGCTTGAGACATTGTCTTTGTCTTCATTTAGAATAGTATTAATGAAAGAATTGATGAAACCAACAACCAATAGATGTTCTACAAAAATAGCACTAGGGTCAAACCCTTTCACTTTTTCAACATATTTTAAACTGAGGCTGTGGAAGTGGCCTGCGAATTCATCAATGTTGTTCATATTTCTGAATATGAAATCCCCAACTTTCAAAGGCAGAGGTATGAATTTATTTTTTCTATTTTCATGGAAAAAATGCAACCAGTAGTTGTATTGCCTTGCTATATCAACGAAAAATATTTTTTCAGATATGTGGCATGGAAGGAAGGAAGGATTTTCCTTGGACCCGAGAATCCTTATAACATTATAATTCTCCATTTTTTCTAGTGGCCCCTTCCTATCTAGGAACTTACTCACCTGGTCAGACATCCGGGGAGTGTCCTTTCCAAACAACAAGCCTTTAAAATCTGAGACAAAATCAGTAAAAACTTCATAAAAATGTTGGGAGGCCTTGTGCCTCCATAATGTTTGATACAATAAGGTTACTGGGTCTAATTCACAGTTTGCTTTTTACACACAGATAATCTCAGGAACTGACAACAATTCCCTATCATGAAAACCAAATAAGATGACATAAATCATTTCTTCTTCTTCTTGTATTACTAAAATTGGGAAGACATTTCAATGGAAATCAACTTACCCCAATCAAAGATGGCTTGTTCTTTGACCGTAAAATGTAGAATGTAAAGAATCATATGGGAGATGATGGTTGTAGTTTCTTTTCATGTTATCCTCATAAAGAGCCATGCAATTTCTCAGAAGGGATTTTTAAATGAGACAACTTGCAATCTCGTGATGTCCTCGGGGATGGTCACTAGGTTCTCTAGGAATTCAGGTAAGAGGTCCAATCCATTGTCATGATTCTTTAAGAACTCTCTGCAATATTATCCCTTGAAGGTGAGAATTGGCTCGGGAAGTGTCTCAACATGTTACAGAATATCTGAGGCAACAAGGAGACAAGGGAATGGTCCCGCAACTGAATAATCTATTAGCTTGGAATATATCTCTTGGTGCATGAGTTGACCAAATCCTTATAGTCAAAGACTTTTAGGACACAACCTATGCTCGCAATTCCAGACATCCAGATTACTTCCTTCTGGGCATAAGGAGATGAGTAGTTGGCATATGCTCTGGACCACTAAAAATTCTGGTCCTCGCACCCAAAAATATTAAATGTATCTCCATAGAACTATTGTCGAGTTGCTGCCATAAGTTGACAAGAATGTTCCCTTGTTCCAGATTATTTTTCAAAATGAATGTTGAAGGGGGATAATATAATCCTCCGTAAATCCTACTTTAATGTGTTTTAATAGGAGATCTCCTCGAGCCTTTCTCTTATTAATGACCATCCTTTCGAGCCTGTATGGTAATTTATTAGCATTAAAAGAATAGTAAATGTGCATTTAGAAGGGCGCGAGGGTGGCGGGGACAGGTGGGAGAAAAATGTGATTTGATACTTTTTGTGAACCCAGGAACCCGCGAGTCCGTGATGGTATAAGGTGAAAAAATGGCTAAGTGACGAATGGTGTGGCAGTCAGACGGACTCATGTAGGCAGAATGAAACTTGGAAGCTCAGGGAGTCTGGGGATCAAAATGTCACAGAACCTTTTGGTGCAATGTGTATATCAAAGAACATGGGAGAATGAAAATTCAATCCCGCCAAGCTATGAACCCGCGATCATAGAGTCATCTAAGTATGGAACAACACAATAGTCAGTCGGACTCATGATGTGAAGTTATAGTTGGAGATGAGAAACCGTAAGTCTGCTAACCTGGGAACTTGCAGTCTAAAAAAATGCGACTAAGTGTAGAACTAAAAAGGGATAGTAAGATGAAAAAAGAAAAGGGAAAAATGGGTAAGTGTAGAAGAGGGAAAAGAAAGGGAGAAAAAGATTCAGGAAAATAGAAAAGGGGAGGGAATTTTCAGAAGCAGGAAATGACCTCAGCAAAAGGCCTTCTTAGAGGTTGACCTGAAGGATATGCGACCGTCCCAAATTTACAAAATCCATAGGGAAACCGAGGATGCATTTGATGACTCTATTGATGGTTTAGAAGCTGAAAATGTAAAATTAAAGGAGAAGATCAAAGAATTATAAACTGCCTTGATTCCTCTTCCAATCTTGGTCAGTCCTTTCACAATGGTTAAGCCAACTACACCCGTTATTAAATTAAAGGGGTCTTCTAGTTTTCTCATAGCGGTTCAAAATTATGTAGAGAAAAATATTAAAAAAACAATATCATTAATAACAGAAGCATGGGAGGTGTCAAAAAATATTGTTTCTTTTGGTTCAAGGGCACGTGCTTTTCATGAATATCTCCAAGCTAATTTAAAGAATGAAGAAGGAATTTCTCAAAGTCCTATATTGTTTTGAAAATATAGAATTCCAAGAGTATCATAAAATAGAGAGGAGTACCACCTCTATAAAAACATAGGGGTATTTGTATCCCTATGAGGTTTCTATTTCATTCTTGACGGATTCAAGCATCAATAGGCAAGCAACTCACCAAGGTTCATATTCAGCAAACACTTCCCCATCTCCCACGGGAAATCAATGCAATGGAGACCATTGATTCCTATGGAGGGAGGATTGATCCAGATGGATATCAATGGCCACCCACCTATTCCACTGGCTCAAAGAACAAATTTCCATTTTGATATATTTTTATAGTTTTTCAAGTCCCAAACTTTTGGGGCCGTTTTGAGGCCCTAAATGACGTTTTTTGGACTTTTGGGGGGCTAGGGGTAATAATGGCATATCCCAACCCTTGGAAGAAGTTGAAATTCTCGCATAGAAATTTTTGACGAGGTATCGATCGACCCAAACAAAGATCATATGCAAAAGTTACGCCCCTGGGAAGTTGACGTACCAACTACCCCCATCGAGGCCCACAAACCTTTTGGATTTTCATCTTCTAGGCTTAGGGTTTTGGATTTTCTTTATGTTAAAAATGCCTTTGGAGCCTTAATGTAACAATCATCTTCTAGCAATTGTGAGTAGCCATCACATCTCTTCTCAGAGATAAGTTTCCACCATTCTAGCGAGTCTTTCACTCTGTATTTCTACAGTTTTGTACATTTCTCTTATTAATAGAAATGGTGT
>JASDQU010504292.1:1999-14862 GCA_032191745.1 Picea mariana | reverse complement strand
ATTTATTTATTATATCTCTGCTCTCATTTTGTGTCGAAAATAATCTGGATCAGTTGTAGCCTCCTTCCAGTTGCAACTGGAGAATTGGGAAGTTGGTGCTTCCAATGTATTATTTTGATATATAAGAAAACAATCCATGTTTTTCTCCCATTTGGGTTTCCACGTAAATTCTTGTGTACTATGTACTTGATGTGATTCTTATGTTTATATGCTCATGATATATTAATGATATATTGTTGATAAAGTTAAAGATTATATATTGTGGTTAAAAGTGGTATAAAAATCTCATACTGATTCATCCCCCCTCAGAGTATTCCAACATAGGGCAGCTCCATGCATCAAGTCAATAGAGAAATCAATGTATCTCTTGGGTGAAATCATGGCATTTCCCAAAACACATCTTCATACTCCTTCAAAACAGAATAGTCTTCAATATTTGACTTCTTATCTAGCTTGGTTGGCTCCTCCATATGGGATGCATATATTTGGCACCCTTTTCTAAAACTTAGTTCTAGATGTAATGTTGAAATCTATCTGACATATATAGGCCTTGGAATACCTTGAACTATCCTTGAATTCCCTTCCTGATCAATACATGTGAAAGTCTTGTTGTAGCAATCTAGGATAGCATGATCCTTGTCTAACCAATCCATACCAATCAAACAATCATATGACCTAGGTGATATGATGTTAAAATGAGCCTTAGTTCTCACTCCATTCATGCTCAATGGGAAAGTCCTAACCAACTCATTGTTTCTTCTCTTGGTTCCACTGGATAGATAAACCAACCAAGAATTTTTGTGCTTACATCTCTTCAATTTAAATCTGTCAACCACATTAGGATCTATATAGCTATGACTAGCTCCAGAATCAATCAAAATATCTATGGGTTGAATATCAATCTTAGCTTCTACCTTGATCACGTGGGATTGATAGTCTATTTGTCTATTTTCCAAGGCTACATAAATCCTTAGCACACTCTTGCCCATGTCTTCCATTGCATATTCTTCCTAAAGGTCATGCATAGTCCTCGTCCTATCTCCTTTATGAGGACAATATTTATACATGTGGTCTCCCTCACATACCCAACAATTTATGAGCTACTGTCTCAGCCTTTTCCCCAAGGAATATGTCATATTAGGATCATTTTGTGATTATTTGATCCAAGAGGATACGGGAATGCTCACAAAGGTCCAAAAAGATTCAAAACATCCACAAAGGTCCATAATGGTTCATAAATTATCAAAATTCAAATTACTCAAATCATCCCAAAAATTCCATCAATACGTAGAGCTTGACAATATAAGCAACTCAATCATCTTCAAAACTGCCTTGCACCATAAAGTATTCAACCTCCAATAGCTTGCACATCTTCAATATTTCCTTTGCTATCTTGGGTTTGACAATATTTAACCAATCCTATAATAAATTCAGACAATTCCAAACATATTTAAGATCTATGTAATATAACTTCAACAATAACACTAAAGAGTATATTATTCATTTTCTATTCTATTTGCTCCTAAATAATCGAAAAGTCAATCAATATGATATCATGAAATGTGGGAAAAAGGAATATATTTATACCTTTTTCATAACCTAACATACCCCCCTTCTTACCTTCTTGCATGTCCTCATGCAAGATGAGATTTTACATGTAAAGCAGTAATGTTGTAAGGTGGAAATGTTGGTTCACCAGGCCTTATGAACCCATTGCTTCTTTGGAGTTCTCCAAAAGAAACATCCTCCCTTTTCTTGTTAATTTGATAATCTTTTTGGTAACTTTTTGGAGGGAACCAGATGATAGGGGGATTATATCTGCACCCAATCCAAGCATGCCCTTCCTCTTGGAGAAATCTAGAATACCTCTTTATTCTATAGGTAGCTGCAAAGAAATTCCTGTACCCAAAGGATTCCCTACTCTTTAATTCACTAGAGGATGCATCCCATCTCAGTTTAGAAGTAGCAAGAGCTTCCTCCTTAATCTCCCTAAAACGAGTGATACCTAAACGTATAACCTATAAATGGATAAGGGCTAAGGAGTCTACGACCCCCCCTCTTTTCATAAAGGTTTTATGTCGCATAATGGCTGGAAAGGACTTTGGAGGTTTTCCCCTAACCCAGAGATCTAGCTCAACTTCCCTCTTTAGGAAGGTTTTATGAGCTTTACCCCATCTAAATTGGTTCTGAGTAAATGATAGAAATGCCTAAAATTGTATGTCACCTATGAATGGTCCAGGGTTATCTTCCCTTTTTTCTTCCAAAATGAAATTATGAAAGTACAATCCACACAAAAAGTATTGTACCTTTCCGTCCTGCTCTCTGAAACATGAAATAAACTCAGGTACAGTGGAAAATGAAATAGGTTTTCCTACTCTGATGGCCTTCACTCTTAATAACAGATATCATTCCATCAAGAATAAAGTGTAATTGGTGGCAGGGGCTCTGCAATTAATAGCATCAGAGTAGAGATCACAGATTTCTTTGATTTGCTCCAAAGATTTTTCTAATTGGGTTTGCACCTTTTTTATCTTCCCTTGGGATCTGGTGAGCGCAACATAGGTCTCACCCTCTGTTGTTGTCATGTCCTTCAGTTGTTGAACAATCTTTTGATATTCAGACCTAGTGACCATCTCATCTTGGTGTTGAGCCAATGCTCGTTGGGCTTGTCCCAGATCTGCCTTTAGTTTATCAATGGTGACACCCTGTGCTTGAGACTGGGATGCTTGGTATTCTTCCATAGCTCCCATCTCCTCCCTGGATTTAGTTAATGCTTAATGGACCTGTGTAAGATCTGCTTCCAGTCTGTCCATAATAACACTCTGTTTCTGGGACTGCATTGCTTAGTGCTCTGCCATAGTCAGTAATTCATTTATGTTTTGAACCAGGGTTTGTTGAGACTACATCAATTCTTCCTCCAATCTCCTGATGGTAGCATTCTGATCAAGGAGTTGAGTTATTTCCTCTAATATCGGGGTGTCTGTTTGCACCTCAGCATCAATTTCTTCTGTAGCTATCATATTTTCTTGTGTTTCTAAAGGAATTGCTTCCTCATTCTGAGCTACTGTTTCTTCTACTACTATTTCTTCAAGGTCTGTTTGTATCCTTACAAAATTTGTACTGACTTCTTCTTTAGGAAGAGGGTTTCTTCCTTGCACTCTTTCCCTTTTGTTCTTCTTTCTTCTGTGGGCCTTATCTGCCTATTCTAGCTGTTTCCTCAATTCCTTAATAATTTCCTTGAGTTTAACCACCTTCATCTTTAATACTTCAGCCTTCTTAGCCTTTTTCTTCAACAATTTGTTTTCTTTTTTTACTTTCTAATTTTCTTATGGCTCTTGACTGATTTTTGTTTATGAGAGGTCTTAAGGTCTTCTTCATTCTGGCAGGCAGATGGTTGTTCCTCTGTTCCTTCCAAGTTTTTTGTCTATCCAAGAGGGCTTATTGTTTCAAAATGAGGTTCTTCCTGTGCTCTGTCCTCAGGAAAAGACATTTCAATATCAGGAAAATATTCAACTGGTTTTGAAGAGGAGGCTTGTTTTGGGCATTTTTCTGGATTATTTGTGCCTTTGTCAATTGAGGTTCCTAAGCTTCCCAAAACCTGGGCTATTTCTACCTCATAGCTCTTCATAAATTGTTCTGTCAGATGCTCTAATGTCGGTTGGGTGTCTTCCTGATCATTCCTTTGTGAGTTCTGTTCTACTTGCCTAATTTCTTGGGCATTCTCATGTGGATACTGTTCTGTAGAATTCTAAAGTTCTTCAGCCTATTTCGTTGTACCCTGAATTGCTTCAGTTGTTTATTGAATTCGTCTGCTTCTTCTCCTTGTCTGAATGATGGTTGTAGGGGAAATTGTTTCTCTCTTCCTCTTTTTTGTTAATGCCCATGCTTGTGAGGTCTAGGCCTCTATGATTTGGGCATGGTCTGCCTCGGCTTTGGTTTCAGGAGATGGGATTTCTCTTTGGGCAGTAGTCTCCTCTACTTGTCTATCTTCAATTTCCTGTGGTGGTTCTTCATGGAATAATTCAGGCTACTCCAGTTGTGGAGGTCTATTGGCCTCAATCAGGTTATCCCAGGTCAATTGAGTTTGACTCAGTGCTTTATTTGTTATCAGTTTAACTAATCTGTGGTGACTGATAACAATAACATGTTCCTTAAGGAAACCTTATGTAATATGGAATTCAAAAAGAAAGGTAGATTAAGTACTAACTGTTGTTTTAAAGATCCCAACAATTTTAGGTGGCGAGGTCGAATTATGTCATATCGTCCATCACAAGTGATGTACCACTGAATTATCCCTGCAAGTTCCTTCCATGGTTCTCTGAGGGTACTGAGATTGAGTCCCTTTCCCTTCTTATCCAATTCTTCCCCAGGGTCTGTGAAAGTTTCCACAACTTCCTTCAGTGTTGTGTATCTTCCTGTCCATTGAATGCCCATGTTAGGGAGGCCTGTGACCTCTGCTAAGATTTCTGGGGTAACTGAGATTTGTATGCGTCGCACCATAGAGTTTTCTCCCTGCATATTCTGAAAGAATTCAAGTGTGACATTCGTGTCATATCCTTACAAACGGTTGAAGTACTCCATCCACCCCAGCTAGTGTAGGATGTCTCTTGCTTTCTCTATAATCTTTAGTAAAGTTGGCTCCTTGCGCACACTTCTGCCACCCATTTTGTGAGAAAATGTGGACAACTATCGTTCCTAGTAGCAGACTTGGAGGAAAAATTACCGAAAATAGAAAATGTCAGAGACAACAAATGTTTATAAATGTGGGTATTTATTACAATCATTACTATCTTTATCGAGAAGCGTGTCGAGCGTCCACTCCCCTCATTAATATAAAGTTTGACCTCGATCGTCAACGTAGGGAAAAGTAATGAGTGTAGGTATTGATGGTGAGAAGTAATGATTGTATGGCCGCTGCCAATGGAGATCAATGATTTATTTTCAAACAACATATTTTAACAATAATCATTAAACGTTAATCCTCTTTTGTGGAACTGAAATATACCTATACTCAAAAGAATTCTTTAAGGATACATACGCCGAATAAATTAAATCTGTTCATTTAAATAATATCCCACATATCATAATGTTGTTACTTTTCCGTTTCATTGAATACAACTGAAATGATAGCCTCTTTATTGAGTGAAGGAAGTCTAGAAATACGAAGAAACTTCACGTTTAAGGTAAACTTTCATACCACAGGCAGAGCCACTATTGCCAGCAGGCATCCATAGCCTCGACAAGGTTTCCTTTTAACCCTCAAATGAGCCTATATCCTTGATAATTATTTGAATCGTCTTTTCCAAAAAGACCATTATCCTGGTTTGGTAGCCAGATGGTGATAATTCCACTCACTAGATTGTAACTTAGGTGAACAAGCTGAATCGTAATGAGACCCCTTATCCTTTGACTAGAAAATGTCAAAGGCCATTGCCCTGGTGTGGTAGCCATAGTGGGAATGTCACTTAGGTTATTATCCTATGATCATGGTAGGTTGTCTCATGATGAGACCCCCTATTCTTTTTGAAAAAATTATTATATATATATATATATATATATATATATATATATATATATATATATATTAAGTTTTAAGTTTTAAGTTTTTCCCAAAAAAGACCATTATCCTGGTTTGGTATCCAGATGATGATAATGCCACTCACTAGAGTGTAACTTAAGTGAACAAGTTAGCTCATGATGAGACCTCTTGTCTTTTGACAAAAGAAAATGTCAAAGGCCATTGCCCTGGTGTGGTATCCATAGTGGGAATGTCACTTAGGTTAGTATCCAATGATCGTGGTAGGTTGGCTCATGATGAGACCCCCTATTCTTTGTGGGAAAAGAAAGAAATTTTATTGATTTTTTTTTTGGAAGTTTATGAAGGGAGGCTCATCTACTCCTTAAGAGTAAGGGATGGCATAAATAAGTGTAAGGATGCCAAGTAAAAGTGTGTCGTAGACTCCTTATTAATTATAAAGGTGATATATCATTTAAGTGTATTTGTATGTATAAGGGAAAATAAACAAATTATGGTGGTTATAGGTTATGAAAAAGATTTAAGATATTTCGAAGAAAGTGATCCAAAAAAAATAATTTGATAAGGTATGGGAGATAGTCCACAAGATAATGATAGATCGTTAGAAATAATGCTGGTGAAAATTATTTGGTGAAAGTTGTACCCCAAAGGAAAGGTTTAGTGTTTTATCAACAATGTAGGGAAGGAACGGAAAAATGAACAACGGGTGTGGAAAAGGAATAGCGGGTGTGAAAAAGGAACAAAAATTGTTCCGTTCAAAGGAACAACAGGCGCGCAAAAGGAACAACAATTGTTTCGTTCAAAGGAATCATCAGGCGTGCAAAAGGAACAACAATTGTTCCATTCAAAGGAACAACAGGCGCACAAAAGGAACAACAATTTTTCTGTTCAAAGGAACAAAATGCACGCAAAAGGAACAACAATTGTTCCGTTCAAAGGAACAATAGGCGCACAAAAGGAAAAACAATTGTTCCATTCAAAGGAACAACAAGCACGCAAAAGGAAAAAAAATTGTTCCGTTCAAAGGAACAACAATTGTTTTGTTCAAAGGAACAACAAGCATGCAAAAGGAACAACAATTATTCCATTTTTAACCATCTGAATAGGTAATTTTTAGAAATCTGGCAATGTATTTTTCTTGAATTCAAGGTTGATTCCTCATCAACTAAATTCATTTATGAGTTGGTTTATTTCAAAATTAAGTAATGGATGGTTTGTTAATGTTATGAATTTCATTATAGTTGCCCAATTGTTGCTGCTGAATCATGACACATTCATTTCTCTGTGAAAGACAGGGTTTGGGTGATGAGATGAAGCAGGAGTTCGGAACAGAAAAGAGTGCTAATTGAGTTCATTACAGTTATCCTCCCTAGTTTTGACATTCTCGAATGACTGTCGAAAATAATAATAAAAAACTAAATAAAATCTACAGAAAACAAAATTATATACAGTATGTACAGTGTCAATAGAATTCAACATTTATGGAGTTGGGGTGGCTAGATTACCTTCCCAACCAGTAAAAATTTGAACGGTAGGGTCCTTACTTACCTCTTGGTAGAAAGATTCTTTTGAGGGCAGTTGATGATAGAGTCGTAGCCGGTGTCCATTGACCCAAAATGGAGATCTAGACCTGTCGATGGTACTTAACGTGACTGTGCCATTATCATGGACTTCATTGATTTCATATGGTCCTAGCCACTGTGTCTGTAATTTTCCTGAAAAATCCTGAAATCTAGAATCATAGAGGAGTGCCTAGTCACCTTTTTTAAATGATTTTTTTTTTATATGCTTGTCGTGCCAGGTCATTCTCTGTTGCTGAATAACAGTCATGTGCTCTATAGAAAAAAAACGTGCTTCATCTAATTTGTTGAGTTGTTGAAGGCGTTCTTTATGTGCTTTTGTAATATCCAGTCCAATTTCCTGGGCCATCCTTAAAGTCTTGATTTCAAACTCGATTGGGAAGATGGGTTCTTTGCCATAGACTAAATGATAAGAAAAGTAGCAAGTGGTATTACGTCATGTTGTGCAATAATCCCATAAGACATTTGGGAACTCAGAAGCCCAATTTTGTCTGTTTGTTGAGACAGTCTTTGTCAGGATTGCCTCCGAGACTTTATTGGTGCTTTCCACTTGCCCTTTATCTTGTGGATGGTACAGAGAAGTAATTATGTGTTTGATATGATAATTATCCAGGATGGTGGTGATTCTATGAGCTATAAATTGTGACCCCCCATCAGTAATTACCTCTCTTGGTAGTCCATAGCGTACGAATAATTTGAAAAGAAATTTAATGACTACTTCTTCTGTTTCATTTGGTAAGGCTTATACCTCTACCCATTTAGTCATGTAGTCCATTGCGACTAGAATATAGGCCTTTTGATTTGACTTTGGATTGAAGGGGCCAACGAAGTCTAGTGCCCATCTCTCAAATGGTTCCGTAACTAATTGTTCTTTCAAAGGAATTTCATCAACCTGACCTGGTTTTCCCATCCGTTGACAACTATCGCAGGTCTGGACATATTTCTTCGCATCTCTGAATATTGAGGGCCAATAATAGCCCAGCTGCAAATTTTTTTGTCCAGTCCTGCGATCTACAAAATTCTACCACAGGGCTCATCATGTCAGGCCTTTAGTATGTCATAGATTTCGTCATCTCGTACGGATCTGTGGATCTGGAAATCAACTCTTGTATGGAAGAGATATCCGTTGATCCAAGCGAATCGTGCGCTACGCTAAACGATCAATTTTCTTTCCCTTGATGAAAGATGTGCCAGTAATATTCCCACTTCCAGGTAATTTCCCATGTCAGCATACCAAGGTGGCTTTGTAGTAATGGCAAACAGAAGCTCATCTGGAAATCGATCTTCGACTGTTAAGGAGTCGTCTGTTTTGGGTATGCCGGATAGGAAGTCTGTGACGAGGTTTTCTCTCCCGAGTCGATCTTTGATGGTGATATCAAATTATTGCAATAGTAACAACCATCAAGTGACTCGTCCATTAGTAATTGGTTTATTAGCCAGATATCTAATAGCAGAATGATCAGTATACAGAATAACCGGATAGCTTGTTATATAATGACGAAATTTATTGATGGCATGTATAACATCTAAAAAATCTTTCTTTCTTACTGTATAATTAAGTTCAGTTGGATTAAGATTCTTGCTAATAAAATAAATGGCGTAGGGTTTCTTGTCCTCCTCCTGTCCGAGGACAATGCCTATGGAAATATCTGATGCATCGGTGGATATGTGAAATGGTATTTTCCAATTTGGCCCCATCAACACCAGTGTTGTCGAGATCAAATTCTTGAGTCCTAAAAATGCCACATAACACTTGTCAGACCACTAAAATTCTACATTACCAGTCAAAGCATGTAAAGGTGCAACGGTTCTTGCAAAAATTTCCATAAATCTACGATAGTATCCTGAAGCACCGAGGAAACTACGTACCTTAGTTTGTGTGTGTGGTGTAGGTAGATTAAGGATTACCTCTATTTTTGTTGGATCTACCCTAATTCCATCTGCAGAGATATAATTCTCTAGTACCACACCTTCTTTCATCATCATGTGACACTTTTCGTGGCTTAAACATAACCTGGTCACAATGCACCTCTCTAGTATTTTCTCCAGGTTATTCAGTGCTTGATCGAAGTCGTCACCATAAGGAATGAAATCATCCATATAGACTTCAAGTCCTTCACTGATCCAATCATTGAATATGCTTAGAATGGCCCTTTAAAAAGTGGTTGGAGCATTACAAAGTCCAAAGTGTAATAATCTGTATGAAAAAGTGCCCTAGGGGCATGTGAATGTAGTTTTATCTTTATCTTCTGGGGCAATCTGAATCTGATTGTACCCACTAAAATCATTTAGGAAAGAAAATAATTTCTTTCCTGCCAAAGTATCCAAGACCTGGTCAATGAAAGGCAAAGGGAAGTGGTCTTTCTGAGTGGCTTTGTTAAGTTCTTTGTAGTCAACACAAATGCTCCATTTCCCATTTTTCTTTGGGATGATCACTAATGGGGAAACCCACCGATTATCTGAGATGGGATATATAAAATCTACGTCCAACAACTTTTGTAATTCTTCTTTAATGATATCCCTGAGGTGAGGATTCAATCTTTTCTGTGGCTGTCGGATAGGCCGAATATCTTTTTCAACATAAATGTGGTGTGGGCATAGTTGCAGATCAATACCTTTCATATCAGAATATTCCCATGCAAAATCTTGTTGGTATTTGGAGAGGACTTGAATTAGCTTCTACTATTGTTTTTCATCTAAATTGGCATTGATGTTTAGAGACCTCCCTGGTGCAATCTCGATAGGTTTGTTGTTATGAACGATTGTAGTTGGAATTTGTTGTTCCATTAAATCTTCCAGCAGGTCTCCCTGTGCTTCATAGTCTAGAACAACTTGGAGCATCTGGCAGTCAGGTTGCTCATGGTGGTTGGATTATTGATAAACCCACTGATTATGTCATCCTCTAGCTAGTTTTTAAGTCTGATGGCTTCTTCCTGCATAAGAGGGGCTCATAAATCCTTCTCTGGGTATCAAAGTGGTGGAAATTGTGGATATACGAAAGTTGGACTTGGTTTAGCAGGAGGATATAAAGTGAGGTTCTTTGTGATACCCCCTCTAGTGATTGTCATATTACCAGCTTGACATCCTATGTACGCATCTTCTGTTGCAAGCCATGGCATGCCTAGTATCAATGGATGCCCTTCAAGTCCACTTCTTGGGTTGATGATGAGGGAGTCCACCGGATATTCCCAAGAGTCGACAGAGATGGCTATATCATGTAATGTGCCAATTGGTCGAACTATTGATCGATTTGCTAACTATAGCATTATTGTGGTGGGTTCGAAGGAGGTAAAACCCGGGGTATTGTAGGTTTCCATAGTCAGGATGTTGATGGCTACTCCTAAATCAACTAGTGTATTGGGAAAAGAACAGCCCTGGATCTGAACTATCACTATGAGATTCCCTGGATCTGCATATTTAACTGGTTCTTGTCTACATAAAATTAGATTAGACAAGGCTCCTACCACGCGAACTGTTGATAATGGATTTTTAATTTTTCTGACGGGCTTTCTCCCACATATCTCCTTGATCGTTTTTGCGTAGATTGGGATGTCCTGAAGAGCTTGCAGGAGTGGAATCTTGATATATAAATTCTTGAGTTCCCTTATAATGTCGAAGTTGGGATATACGGTCGGTTTTTCTATCATCAATCTTTCGGGGAACGGAGGGGAGGGCATTGCATCCTTATCAGGATCTTGTGATTCGACTATGTTCCCCCCCCACTCGATTTCTTCTGTTATTACCATAGTCAAAGGTGTTATTGCTGGTTGTTTTTCACTCTCCTGCTCTTGAAAAACGTTATTTTCTTCAGGAGAGATTATTCATCCTAATCTCAACTGTAGTTTGTTGCACCCTACCGAGCTAGTCTCTCCTTCTCCATTCTCCATAATCTGGACGAGCTGAGCCGGTCTGTTATTTGGATTTGGTTGAGGTTGGGCTGGTAGTTGAGGGCGCAATTGGGATTGTGGGTTTTGGGCCAATTGGAGTGGTGCTTGTAACGTAGGCTGAGTTTGAGGGGCCATCCCCNATGTGAGTTAGGCCAAGTGGAAATCACAGTTGGGTGATTCTGCCAGGTAGGATTTGTAGCGGGATGGTTTTTCCAAGTGGGATTTGCAGGTGGGTATTGATGGGGCTGCCAGTTTTGATTAGTAAATGACTGACCCTGCCATGTGCTACCAGGATCTTGTTGTTGACTATACTGTCTAGAGAAGAAAGAGGAAGGGTCCTGCAGTGTATTTGGAGGTCGATTATGCCATTGACGACGTTGAGCCATCAGATATAATGGCTATGTTTCTTCTTGTGCTTCTCTAAAGACAAATTTATGTCTAGGAAGTGATGGACATTGTTCTGTGTCATGATCCTTGGTGTATATAGTGCAAACCCAGACCACGTCCAAAGGGAAATCCCTTGGACCATGTTTTCTTCTGCACCTGTGGCAAAATATGGCCAATGTTTGTTCTTCTTCTATTTTTTTCTGTTTGGCGTGCAACACATCCAATTGTGTAGTCAGAGTGCTCAGAATATCTATTTTGAAGTTTTCTAAGAAATTACCAACTTCATCTCGTGTAACACCCCTGCTGGTAATATTGTTATTTCTGGCGAGGGGGGTACGCATCCCTGATCTGGTCCGTGAACTTCCTTTTGAGCACCTGCTGCATAATAGGATGATGTCATCATAAGTTTCTTGATAAATGTCACCCTTCCCCATTAAATTAAGCGTTTCTACCCATTCATCTTTCATAGCTTTAATCAGAGTTGCCTTAAGTACTTCACCTGGTAACGTGCCATAGGGTGATCTTTGTAAATTATATTGAAATCTCTCGACATATTCTTCTAATGATTCATTTTATTTTTCATTCATTTGATAGATTTCATCTTTTAAGTCTCTGTTTCTACAATAATCCTGATATTTTTTCAAGAAGGCATGTTTCATCTCATCCCATGAGTTTATAGTTCCTCCCCCTAATCCCATGAACCAGTGTAGAGCTGCTCCTTTCAAAGTGGAGGGTAACAATTTTAATTTTTTGGGTTCAGAGGTGTAATCATACCCTCTACATAGGACATCAAATTCAAATAAGAATGCATCCGGGTCTTCTGAGATTAATCCATGAAAGGTTGGCAGGTTTTGTAGGGGAATTGCCTTCATGGGGGCAATGGTGATTGGATCAACTATCGGATATTCCAAAGTTGAAGGATGGGGACATTGTGGATTTGGTTGTGACATTTGATCGAAAATATGATAGAAATCTTCAGGGATTTCTTGATCCGAATATTTTATTTGAATTGACTGGTTATTTGATCCTCTAGGGGATTTGATTGCACTCCCTCTATCTGGGATTTCGGGTATGCCTTCTTCTTTCACAAGAGATTCAAGATCGAGTGGTGGGTCTGTCTTAGATATCCCACTGGTTTCTCCTTCTCCTTCCTCCAGATTACAAGAGTTTCCCTCTTCTAAAGGGTTGAGGGGTGGAAGATCTGTGCTCTGAAAGCTTTGCTCAATCCCTTCAGTTTTTCTATGAATCACGAAGTGGGCTGTAGTTGGTGAAACTGCCACCTAAGGGATCTGGGTAGATCCTTTCCTAGGTCCAACCGAAGCTTGATATTCTGCTTTTCGGATGATGTCGTCTATGAAAGTGCTTCTTCCAGGGAGCACCGAGCCCTGGGATTTGGTAATTTTTGTTGGGGGGTTTGGTTTTTCAAGATCTTTCTTCTTAGTCATACACACTTCACACAAAAAAAGGAAAATC
>JASDQU010504291.1:59684-80794 GCA_032191745.1 Picea mariana | reverse complement strand
ATTTTTCATATATTTCATAACACCCTTGTGCACAAATGCTTAGTTACAATTTCGTTGACATCATCTAGAGACTTTATTAATAGCATCTTATGTACAAGGCTAGAGGATTGTACATTTTATCAAAAATATTTATTATATGGGACATGCCCTAGGAGTGGTGGAATGAAATTACTGAGAAAGTGCATCCATGTGAGAGATAAGTATTATTTGGGGAGGAAGGAGGTTGACTTGCAAAGCTTTAAATATATTAAGTATGGAATTGAGGGAGGGCATGAAAGAAAAACGATACAGTTGGTGACTTCCTAGGTTTGTAATGAGTACTTAAATGGTAACTTTTATTTCAAATTACACTTTTAAATGTGATGGTTTATACACATCTTTGTCATTGTTCCAATAGGTACGCGTATGTGACTTCATCAATGAATTCTTTGAAAATAGTCAACAATATGTTCAACATGTCCATGTGGCTCAATGGTAAGATGAGAATTTTAGAATATGTAGAGATACATTTCCCATTGGTACTATCTTATGAGTGGTTGATTTTGATGAGGTTTAAAGACAATATTATCACTTAGAGAAGGTAAAGATAATGGTCCATATCACATATAGGAATGAGCCAGATAGTAATGAAGAAAACATAGTTATATTAGAGGAGTATCACTTCTACATAAGTGATGATAAGTTCCATGACTTAGCTAATGTACAATTTTTTTTTCCAGTTGTTCTACAATCATCTAAAGAAGAAAAACATACAAATGGATCAACATTGTATTTGGTTTTGCACATGCCAGCTCAAAACTTTCTATGTATTTCAATGGTTGTGTATGTTGCACAAAAAACACAAGGTACAAGATATTTGGAACTATTTTTAGAATTGGCATGGGAAAGGGGAGCATGATGGAACATCCATATGCATCAAAACTACGTTATGCGGGAAATAAATGAATTTCACAACTATTCCCCCCATTCAAGATGAAAAATCTATTGTTGAATGGTGTTCTTCACTAATGCAAGAGGGAACAAGAAGGTGAGAAGACCAATCAACTAGGAAAAGACATGTACATAGATATTTTTGGGATGTGGTTGTTTTATATTGGTCACAGTCATATGAATGCAAAAAATCCATGGAACTCATGGATTTCATTTAGTTTGAATATTAGACAATGCAATATTTTAAATATGGACAAGAAAACTATTTTTCTTATGTGATCCATGTAGTAGTAATGAATGGGATGATTCTGAATCCATAAACTAGGTTGATAGATGGGATCATGTATCACTCCTCATTAGTCAATGTATAAATATAGAATTATCCTAGTTGGAGGAGGAACAATAAAATATTTTAGCAGATCATGATCATGTCTTAGATCTTATACAACCAGGTTCAATGAATATTCTATTAATTTTGATCAACTAGCATGAATGTTGTTCACTTTTTTCATTTCGTGTACTTACATGTTGACACTCCATGTGGTTTTCCCAAAAGGTAATGAATGGGGCATTGACTATTGGCTGTCACAATGCGTAGAGGGTAAGAAGATCCTCATCCTCTCAGTAACATACTTCGAAGGCATTCAATTTTCAATTAGGTTGATGGTTATTAAAGGAAATTAGGGACTCTGGAGCTTTGCAACTTCGAGACTATTGCAATAGAAACGTTAAAGTTATTCTGAAGGTCGAAGTTGTGAAATAATTATTTACCATTAATTGCACCTAATAAATCATGTCTTAAATTTTAATCTTCGACACTTTGGTACTTCGACACTTTGGCACTCCGACACTCTGACACTTCTTGAATTCGTTGATAATATGATATCCCAGAGGAAAATATCCCGAAGTGACGTGATAGGATGACATCACATATGATGACATGTCATGAGAACACGAGTGTCACGTATCATCCTAAAACGTGCCAATTATGTGTCCAAAAATTCCCAAAATGAGTGTCACGTGTCTCCATGCGTAAGGAATTCTAGGTGGCATAGGACATGCCAACCGAGTACTTTACTTTATAAAATAATATTTTGGAATTTCGGGACTTCAAAGCTTCGTGACTTCAGGGTTAATAGGACCTTTATATGTTTGATCTTAGAGTGTCGAAGCGTGAAGTGTAAATTCAAATGGGAATTATACCATTGATTAAACATTTCACAGCTTTGAATCCCCGAAGTCCCATGAACCATAGGTATCAATAAACGTAAGGTTTAACAACTAAGGATTGATCCACCTTGTCAAAACATAATAAAGAAATATATTAGTATATAAAATGATATTTCTAAAGAATTTTTTTTATTTATAAATGACAAAAATTAGGAACAAATTAAAAAGAATTAAAATTTTGAATGTTTATTCAAAATTTTGATTGATGTTCTAACGCTAATCATCCTATGAATGACTAGGTTGTGATAATGGGCATTATCTCCCTCTCATCATTACTCCACTCATCTTACCACCAAATTAGTATATGCACCATTTTATGTGTGACTTAGTGAAAGATTCCCCAAAAATATTAGACACTTTGTCTCTATGAATCCTCACTTGATTTCATATGTTATGAGCATTGTCTATTATTGTCAATATGGGAAATGTCTCGTTCACTAGCATCACAACAATCCAAACTACTTGTTCGAACAATAATTGCATTGGGATTTAATTTTGCGCATACAATTTAATTCCACTGAGATTTGAAACCATACCATGAAAGATCGACAACAATAAAATATAACACAACAAAGGGTCCCCATTGGCACTTTCACTAGAATCAAAAGGTGTACTAGGGTTTCCAGGCACTCCACATCAAGCACTCCAAGTGTACTAGAGTTTCCAAATTCCACAAAACCTTATTAAGATCAAGTGCTTTTGTAATCCTATAATGTTTCTCCCAATATCTATAAAATTTCTTCAAGAAATCTGGAATTGAAGACAACGAGAGAAAATGCAAATGAAGAAGAGTAGAAAATCTTGAATTATTCTCATGTTTTTTTATGATTAATGGAAATTTTCTTCAATGTCGTTAGTATTCTTATACAATTAGGTCATGTGCACAGTCCACTCATCCTATAAATTCCTAGGTTGTGAGAAAGGGTATTAGTTCTCTCTCATCATCATTCCATTCATCCTACCACCATATTGGTGTATGCACCATTTTATGTGTCACTTAGTGAAAGCTTCCAAGAAAATATTAGACACCTTGTCTCTGTGAATCCCATTTTGATTTCATGTGTTATGAACATTGTCAATTTATGTCAATATGGGAAATGCACCTTTACTAGCATCACAATACTCTAACCTACTTGTTTGAACTATAATTGCATTGGGATTTCATTTTGTGCATGCAATGTAATTACACCAAGCTTTGAAACCATGTGTGACCCATAATAACCATATTAATATTATATTTGGAATGTATAGATTAACTACGTCAGGTTATAAACCAAACATAAGGTAAACAATCAACATAATTATTCAACATTATATTTCGTTAGATTCCAAGACAAGTTCATAGCCAACAAATGGCTTGGCCACATAATAACTCATTATACCCATCATGAGGAATGGCATATAACATTGGCATATATTTTGGATTTTGACCATAACCATCAGTTCCTTTGCAAATTGTTGACTAGCCCTATGCGAAGTACAATTCATATTTGTAAGTACAAAAATATTGATTGAAATTCATACATACATACAAAGTTTTTCTCTTACTACTTGAGTTTCTCTTTTAGCTCTTTTGG
This sequence comes from Picea mariana, assembly GCA_032191745.1. Taxonomy (NCBI): domain Eukaryota; kingdom Viridiplantae; phylum Streptophyta; class Pinopsida; order Pinales; family Pinaceae; genus Picea; species Picea mariana. Next base: position 77,057 of record JASDQU010504291.1, on the reverse strand, counting down.
AATCTTGCCCATCTTCAAGCATGAAATACCATGTCTTGTTGATGAATTATGCACCCTTTTCATTAATGTTGCATCCTTTTAGCATCTTCATAAGTATTTTAGCATGCACATTAGTGTCTTTGTAGAATATCATTTGGGTCCTAAGATACATTTATTGTCTCTTGAATGTCCTTGCGGTCATATTTTGTGTAAAGAATAACAATGTTTTTAAACACCACCCAATGGTTCTCAGAAAGATGGGATTGGGATCACATTGAGAAGTGTACGTAGTTAATTTGTAAATTTATAATTTATCCTTATTTAACAAATTAAATGATCATTATAAAAGGTAGTCTCTCTCTATATTCATCCATTTCATTCCTATATTATGAGAATAATCCCTACTTCAAGCACTCCAATAATTGAAAGATCGATAACAATAAAATTAATGGCAATTTTATTCAATGTTTTACATAGAATTATTAAATTATGTCATGTGTGCATTACACTCATCCTATAAATTCCTAGCTTGTGAGAAATGGCATTAGCTCCCTCTCCTAATCACCCAGTTGCCTAGATTGTTAGAAATACCATGTGCTTCTTCTACTCACGTGATTCTTCTAAGTAAAACACCTATTTGGAAACAATGCCTCAATCCAAATTCCTTCTAGAATGGTGTAACAATGCTAGGGTTTCATTAAATCATGTAGAGTAATTATGAAAACACTCCAACTTACTTGTTTGAACAAAATTTGAAAGATCCACAAGGGCATTCTACTTGTTGTTCCCAAGATTTACTCTGGGCTCACAGAATAATGTCATGCATCTGAGTTTAAATAATCTTTTATTTTGGAGTGCTTTTGTACCTTAAGCTTGGAATGAAACTTCAATAACCTAATGATTTAGAAACATAAAGGCAATATATCTTCCTTTGAGTTTAATTAATAATCAAGATATGGAAAGTAGAATTATAGAAAAAAAATTTGACAAACAAAGTAAGGTATCCAATGCTGATAAATATTATCTTATTTGCAATAGAAGAAACATGAAAGGTATGTCTAAAATATGAATTAAGATGAGAACATACACATAGATACATGTCTTGTTTTACTTACAGTAAAACATAGGAAAAGCTATAGCTGAATAGATATCCAATTATAGTAACTGTAGTAGATGTATTACTAAATTGTAGTCTTTCATTCCTTAAGCACCATAAAGTGAATAAGATGAATTATGATAAAGAAACAACACACAAAAAATAGATAACTGAAAGAAATGAGACATAGAATCTTTGTCTTTCCTGTAGAAATTTGTATTAAGATGTCTCTCTTTACATAGAGCGAGAAAAATCCCTCATTATATCTCTAATGTGTTATTTTATACAAAATTGTCTTAACCAAAATTGGTTAGACTTCCACACTTCTAGATCTCAAAATAGAATAAAATCTAGGCAAACTAAATATTATAAAAATTTGAACATCTGTCTTTCTTCTGGAAACTCCATCGCTTGTTGGATGTATTAAGGCTTATCCTTCCTTCATTTTCTCATAGATGCAATTGTATTTTGTTGATCCTCGTATTGTTTGTGCAAATATAATAATGCAACTACGAATTTTGGGGGATCTGTATTAACGTTCAATTCAAAGGTAAAAACCTTTTTATGCACCAATGGTAAATTATTTTGAACTTTTACAATAGCCTGTTGAGTATCTAATATTGTAAAATTTGTTTGACGAGAAGATCATTTAAAACTTGCAAATTAACTTGATTGACTTGCAATATAGTATTTTTCATCCTTTCCCTATTTTTCTTCAAATTTTCCTTTCTTTTTTCAACCTCAACTATCCCAGTAGAAGAGTGAACATCGCCGAGATCAATTTCTGTCACCTCTACATCCAAAGCTAAAATAACATTTAGACAAGTAGTTTTCACTTATTTAGCTAATATTTTGCTTTCTTCAAGATTCTTTTCCCAAGATTTTAATGCCATTTCTCCTTTTTACTGTTCAATCTCGAAAAATGGAACAAACCTTGGTATATTAAGATTCTAATTCCTAATTATGAATTCTTGAAATTTGGATCTAGCAATGATAGATTCTTTCTCTTTATCAACAATAATTTGCAAGTAATTATTGATGACATAATAATGCTTATGTATAATTTCCAAACTTTCATAGAAATTATGTTGGGATATCTGCAATCCTTCATTGATATCCAAGGCTTATTTCTTAAAGGCAAAAATATCAATTATTGTACTTTAAATTGTAGTTATTCGGTCTTGTAATTGACTTATGAATGAATCTCTCTGAGAAATGGTATTCTTAGTCATGTGCTGATCTTGAATACTTACTCTCAGTTTCCCTCTAGCTGTTTGATTCGTTGATCATAACTTTGTCTGAGTTGGGCTAGTTCAACATTGACTTTCTCCCTGAAAATGGCCTTTGTTTGTCTTAAATCTTTTTGCAAATGCTCAATTAAAATATTTTTCTGGTCATGTTTCTCTCTCAATTTATATACTAACCATAAATTAGTTGTTGCAAAATCCCCTAGAGAATCTGCTACATGTCTTGTGAATTCAAGGTCACTCTGTCTATGTCCATCATATATCAATTTTTTCCTTTTAGTAATAGTTCCTCCTTTTTGTTGAATTTCCCTTCATACAATATCTTTCCTTTTCTTACTAAAGAAGAAATCCAATGAAGTCATTTCTTCTGGTTCAATGGGTGTCAAATAATCTACATTTACTATCTCTAAACCAGGTATCCCAGAGCTTGTTGCAAGAGGAGTTAAATATGGGATGGGAATTGCAAGTGTAGTAGATTCCCCTTGAGCTGTGAAATCCTTTACAAGAGTTTCAATGTTTGAAGTCATCAACAAAAAATTATGTCCATTCTTCATAAAAGCTTCAAAAATTGCAAATGTTTCTTGTAAGGTCTTACCTGGTAGAGATGATCTTGTTACTGTTGTGTCCTTGGATGTTATCTATGGTGTTTTTTTCAATTTCCTTAGTCTTGACCTCAGGCAAGTCATGTTGTTTAGGATTGTATGATGGTGTCACTTGTTAAGTTGGATTACCATTATGAGTAATAATTTGCTCTGCTTGTGAAATCTTAGGTAACCCACTCCTCCTATGCTTTTGGAAATTAAGAAAACCTGATTTTTCCCTGTCAGGAAGATTCTGGAACTTGGATATAACTTCATTATACGATCTTGATCCTTTGAAAACCTCATCAAAAGGTGAATCTTCATGAAAATATTTCTTCATATTGAATTGGGCCAAATGGTTTTCCACCAATTTATGTGGATCATGCTTCTTGAATTCAATGGTTGACAATGTAATAACATCTAAGGCTGAAGATTCAACCTTAGTGTGTCCAAAATATGACAATGAAAATATACCAACCTGTATAGGATAGGCTGGCCATACCCTTTTCTATGAAACCTTCAGTTCTTTGGTGATACTTGCAGAAACTGTCTGATATGCTACCTCTCTGCAGAAAAGTCTATCTGGTAAAAATATGGGCAGCGCATGAGGAGATTCATAACAACCAAAAACTATGATGTATGAGAAATTCTCTTCAATATACCAGCCTACCATTGCACCTAAATTCCCCATTATTTGTTCAAAAATTATGGGAGGAGGATTACCATATAAGAATTCATGAATTGGAATAATAACATTGTGGAAAATCTCATAAAAATAATATTTTTCATTTTCCTCCCATAGTTTGGAATGATAAATATGTATTGGTTCAACGACTGCTGGGGTATAGCTCCAATTCATCATAGGAAATGAGCTTTTGAAACATATAACATCCACAATATATGAAGACATATAAAAGGGAGGATGCCCTCTATATTTTTGAGATGTATAAACCTCTATTTACTTGACCAAATTATCAGAGAACAACTTTTCCCAATCAAAAGTAAAACCTTATGTAACTTCATGAATTATAGGGACCCAATCTATAGTGAAATCGGAAAGGTTTTTCTTTCCATACAATCTACAAATCATCATAGCTATGTACATAATGTGTGCATAACAAGAAGTTGTAGAAATTATGTCATGACTATCTGCTTTAAATTTGTTTTCATTACCCCACTAGGTTTTAACTATATCATGGACAATCATGTCATAATATGTACAATTGTCTTTCTCAAATTTCTTCACAAATGGTGGATTATAAACATATTTGGGATTATTTGAAAATTTATACAATACTTGGATGTCCTCCGGTCGAAACGAATTGACAATAGTCCTTTGATGGATGTATATGGTCCTGGTTGGTATATCTACATGGTCCAAATCCCAACATACCATGTTTGTATAGGGACAAATTTTTGGCCTTGCTGCGACTTTATGAAGCTCTGACTTGGCCACTTCCTTGAGCTTATTTATAGTCAACACATCTTCTCCCTCGCTTGATTCATCTGAAGGGATGGATTTCTCATCTTCCAGGGTTTCATAAACCTACACCCATGATTTGATTATGTTTGTTAGGCAAACAATAGTATCTGAATAAATATCTGAATTTGGGTTCGACTCTTCTACAGATGGATCTTGTCTTATGGTTTCTTTGTGTGGCACCATGATTTTCCGTCTACAATATTAGCTCCTGTAATAAAAAAATATTTATGAATATGAATGCAAAGATGAAATAAAATTATGGATGCAAATGGAGAAATGATACATAATTCAAATCCTTTATCAAATCAAAATACAATGTAGTAATTAATTCTACATTCAATCACTATTAATTCGAATGACAAAGTAATTATGGTAAAGCTAGAAAATTTATTAGCTGACGAAAACGAAATTTATTCAAATCTTTCACACTAACCATGTTTAATTTACCTTAATAATCATGATTAGTGAAGGTAGGTATTTCAACACTTCGGTGTTCGGGGCTTTGAATAGGGAATGTTAAACATCTCCCAAAGGCCAAAGTCACGGAGTGATCAATTACCTTATAATTAAAATTTACTTTAATTATCTGTTGCTTTGAATTTTTAAGCCTTCAATGCTTTGGAACTTCGAGACTCTAGAGCTTTGCAACTTTGGGACTATTGCCATAGAAGCATTAAAGTTATCCTGAAGCCCGAAGTTGTGAAGTAATTAATTACTGTTAATTTCACCTAATAAATCATATCTTAACTTTTAATCTTTGACACTTTGGTACTTCGGCACTTCCACACTCCGACACTCTTTCGCTTCTTGAATTTGTTGATAATATGATATCCCTAAGGACAATCTCTCGAAGTGACGTGGCATGATGATGCCACATATGATGACATGTCCTGAGAACATGAGTGACACATGTCATCCTAAAAAGTGCTAATTATGTGTCCAAAAATTCCCAAAATGAGTGCCACATGTCTCCACGTGTAAAAAATGCTAGGTGGCATAGGACATGTTAGCCAAGTACTTTACTTTATAAAATAATATTCTATAATTTCAGACTTCATAGCTTCGTGACCTCGGGGTTAAGAGGACATTTAAATGTTTGAGCTTAGAGTGTTGAAGAACGAAATCCCGAAGTGGAACTTAAATTGGGAATTATACTGTTGATTAAAAATTTCACAACTTTGAATCCCCGAAGTCCCGTGAACCATTGATCTCAATAAGCGCCAAGTTTAATGGCTAAGGACTGATCCACCCTATCAAAACATCATAAAAATTATATTAGTATATAAAATGATAATTCTAAAGCTAAAATTTTATTTATAAATGAAAAAATTTAGGAACAAATTAAAAAGAATTAAAATTTTGAATGTTTATTCGAAATTTTGATTGATGTTCTAACACTACTCATACTATAAATGCCTAGGTTGTGATAAAGGGAATTAGCTCCCTCTCGTTATTACTCCACTCATCCTACCACCAAATTAGTATATGCACCCTTTTATGTGTGACTTAGTGAAATCTTCCCAAAAAATCTTAGACACTTTGTCTCTGTGAATCCCCACTTGATTTCATATTTTATGAGCATTTTCTATTCTTATCAATATGGGAAATGTCTCCTTCACTAGCATCACAACAATCCAAACTACTCGTTCGAACAATAATTTCATTGGGATTTAATTTTGTGCATACAATTTAATTACATTGATATTTGAAACCATACCATGAAAGATTGACAACAATAAAATATAACACAACAAAGGGTCCCCATTGGCACCTTCACTAGCATCACAAGGTGTACTAGGGTTTCCAAGAACTCCACATCAAGCACTCCAAGTGTACTAGGGTTTCCAAATTCCAAAAAACCTTATTAAGATTAAGTGTTTCTTTAATCCTATAATGTTTCTCCCAATATCTATCAAATTTCTTCAAGAACCCTAGAATTGAAGACAATGGGAGAAAATGCAAATGAAGAAGAGTAGAAAAGATTGAATTATTCTCATGTTCTTTTTATGATTAATGGAAATTTTCTTCCATGTCGTTAGTATTCTTATACAATTAGGTCATGTGCACATTCCACTCATCCTATAAATTCCTAGGTTGTGAGAAAGGGTATTAGCTCTCTCTCATCATAACTCCATTCATCCTACCACCAGATTGGTGTATGCACCATTTTATGTGTCACTTAGTGAAATCTTCCAAGAAATTATTAGACACCTTGTCTCTGTGATGCCCATTTTGATTTCATGTGTTATGAGCATTGTCAATTCATGTCAATATGGGAAATGCACCTTCACTAGCATCAAAATACTCTAACCTACTTGTTTGAACTATAACTGTATTGGGATTTCATTTTGTGCATGCAATGTAATTACACCAAGCTTTGAAACCATGTGTGACCCATAATAACCATATTAATATTATATTTGGAATATATAGATTAACTACATCAGGATATAAACCAAACATAAGGTAAACAATCAACATAATTATTCAACATTATGTTTTCATTAGATTCCAAGACATTCATAGCCAACAAATGTCTTGGCCACATAATAACTCATTATACCCATCATGAGGAATGGCATATAACATTGGCATATATTTTGGATTTTGACCATAACCATTAGTTCCTTGCAAATTGTTGACTAGCCCTATGGGAAGTACAATTCATGTTTGTAAGTACAAAAATATTGATTGAAATTAATACATACATACAAAGTTTTTCTCTTACTACTTGAGTTTCTCTTTTAGCTCTTTTGGAATCTTTCCCATCTTGAAGCATGACATACCATGTCTTGTTGATGAGTTATGCACCCTTTTCATTAATGTTGCATCCTTTTAGCATCTTCATAAGTATTTTAGCATGCACATTAGTGTCTTTGTAGAATCTCATTTGGGTCCTAAGATTACATTTATTGTCTCTTGAATGTCCTTGTGGTCATATTTTTCATCATAATTCCATCTTGCTAGGGATTTTATGCCCTTGGACTAAATTCCAAATGTGTCTCTGAATGGATCGGGGAGGTGAGTTGAAAATTTCCATAAAAATCTAACCATGCCTCAGATGGATGAACCTTGGGTTGTATTGTACTTCAAAAACCATATTAAATATAGGGGCACCCATCCCCTATGATTTTGTTTCCTGGAAAATGTTTTGTTTGAGGATCTTTGGAACTGGGGTTTTGTTGAGTTAGGGGTAACATAATTTCTCAACTAGGGGTCAATTTTGCAAAACACTTTCTTGAGAAATTGTGGGTAGTGTGGTCATGTGGGAATTGTCCAAACACAATTACAGGATATTATGGAACACACTTATGATACCCATTTTTCGATTTTATGCCTCCAAACCAAATTCCCAATGTGTCCCTAAATGGATTGAGGAGACGAGTTGTGACTTGCCATAAAAATCTAATTGGGCCTTGGATGGATGAAACGTGGATTTTATTAGACTTTGGACAACATATTACATCTTGGGGAATTCCTCCCCATGATTTTATTTCCCATAAAATATTTTTTTTGAGGATTTCTAGAACTAGGGTTTTGCTGAGTAAGGGACAATGCAATTTCTAAACTAGGGGTCAATTTTGAAAAACACTATCTCAGATGATTGTGGATAGTGTGGTCACATGGGCCTTGACCAAAAACAATTGTGAGATCTTACATAACTCAAATATTCTACTCAATTTGTATTTTATGCCCCTCGATCAAATTGTCAATACGTTCCTTAATGGCTTGAGGAGGCAAGTTTTAACTCTCCATAAAACTCTCAACGAGCCTCAGGTGGAGGAAACATCAATTTTGTTGGAATTTGGGAATCATATTAAAACTAGGGGAACCCCTTCCCTATGATTCCATTGGTTAAAAAATGTTTTGTTCGAGGATCTCCAGAACTGGGGTTTTCCTCAGTAAGTGAAAATTCATTTTTTGAACTAGGGTTCAATTATGAAAAACAATATCTTGGGTTGTTATGGGTAGCGTATTCATGTAGGACTTGGCCAAACACACTTGTATGAGTTTATATAACTCAATTGTGCTGCTCTGTTTTGATTTTATGTCCCCTGGCCTAGTTTTCGATATGTCCTTGAATGGATTGAGAAGGTGAGTTTCACCTCACCATAAAAATTTAACCAGACCTTAGATAAATGAAACCTCAGTTGTATTAGACTCTGGAAATTGGATTACATCTAGGGGAAGTCCTCCCCTATGATTATGTTTCATAGAAAATAGTTTTTTCATGGATCTCTGGAGCTAGGGTTTTGCTCAATAAGGGACAATGCAATTCCTAAACCAGGGGTTGATTTTTAAAAACGCTATCTCAAGAAATTGTGGGTAGCATGGTCACATGGTTATTGGTCAAACAAACTTGCATGAGATTATGAAACTTGATTATTCTACTCAATCTGGATTTTATGCCCCAAGACCAAATAGTTAATATGTGCTTGAATGGATTGAGGAGGAGAGTTGCAACTCGCCATAAAACTCTAGTCGTGCCTCAGATGGATAAATTGTAAATTTCAATGGACTTCACACACTGGATTAAAACTATGGGGATCCCTACCCTATGATTGCATTTCTTAGAAAATTGCTTGTTCAAGGATCTCTGGAAGTAGGGTTTTGCTTAGTAAGGGACAATGTAATTTCTGAACTAGGTGTTGATTTTGAAAAACACTAAATCGGCCAAGAGTGGTGAGCATGGTCACCTGGGCCTTGAAAAAACACACTTTCAAATGTTGAGTTGTTATATTCTTTGTAGTGAAATAAAAACCAACATGCTCATTAGTCGAGGTGGATCAAATGGGAGATAAATAGACCAAAGAGTTAATTTGAATATATGGTTAAGTTGAGGTCAAAATGATCGCTTGAGAAGTGGAAGTCAAACTGCTCGACAATAATTCAAAAGGTTAGTTGATATGAGGATTACATGAGATTGAGTGGTTGCCGACTAGAGACCAACTAGAGGTTGACTCAGTACTCAACTAATAACCAATTGGAAGTCAAATATAACAGAATCCTAAGATTTATGGGATTATAGCCAATCATCTACGTGGATCTGTAACCATTTTTGGGTGCCAATATTTAGTGTTTTTCATGTTTTAAATCCTATAAATAAGGCATGTTATAATTATATTATATTGATTTTCATGTTAGTGTTGTCGCCATGTATATGTAAGACAAATTGGTTGTATGGTTGTTCTTGTGTAAAGAAAGATAGTATGATGGTGTTTGTGTCTTAGGTGTAGATCAAGGTTAGTCATGAAAATATTTATTTAATAAAAAATATAAAACAAGAGAGAAATATGCTCAAGGAATGTTGGTTTTCCTGGTTTTGGGTTTCCAAGGTAAACTTTATGTGTACTTTGTGTGATTGTCATTTATTTCTTGCTTATATTTGTCTTCTCTTTCATGGTTGGTTTAGTGTAAGGGTTAGTTTCCTGAAATTTTGGTATGAAATCATATTTGCTTCTATATACATTTTTATCAAAGCAAGGTTAAGTAGGTCTTTGATATGAGATAAACCTAGGTCCAATAGGAGATGTAGGCTAGTGATATTTAAAGTTGTGATTGAAAGAATGGAAAGAAGTTCAAGGATAGAGATCGAAAAATTCAATGGATAGGATTTTGAGCTTTGAAAGATTAAGATGGAATATATCCTTGTAGATCAAGAACGATGGGAAACAATAAGCTGAAGAACCAGTCCAGCGAGTATGTCAAGGAAAGAATGGGAGAAAATCGAAATAATGGAAAGGAATATGAATCTAATTTGTCTTGCAGATTCATTGTTGTTGAATGTGTGAAGACTCTGCAAAGAAAAAGTGGGACAATATGGGAAGCTTGTACTAATCAAAATCCCTAGTAAATAATTTGTTTCTTATGAAGAAACTGTATATTCTAAGAATGAGTGATGGGAGCTTGGTAATAGAGTACATGAATGCATTCAATATTGTAATAAGTCAATTTTTTTTTCTGTGGATATTAAAATCATTGAGGAGGAGAAATTTATAAGCCTCTTGTGTTCTTTTCCAAACTCCTGGAATAAATTAGTCGTGGCTATAGAGATTAATTCAACCACATTAATGCTTGAGGACATGGGTGCATCTCTATTGGAAGAATAAATGAGACTTAAGAACATGGAAGGATCAACCAAATATACCTTGATGGTGAGAGGTCGACTAGTCGACAGAGATAAAGGAAAATTATCCTATAGAATGTCTAAGTTTAAGGGTATATCTAACTCCCTGGTTCATTCGAAAAGAATATGAGGGAAAGGTGGTAAAGTTGGGAACTATAAAAAACACTGTAATTTGAAGGTGATTGAGGTCAATCCTGGATCCCACGTTAAGAATTTGATTGAGAGAAATGATATTATGGATAAAAGAGGAAATGTGTATATAGCATCAACCAATACATAGTCAGATCATGATGTTTGGTTGATAGAATCAGGTGCATACTCTTACATGACACCCCATACAGAACGGTTTTGTGGGTATGAGGGATATGAAGGGGAAGATGTATTCTTGGGTGACGAATTGACAACAAATATTTTTGGACGAGGACAAGTCCGATTGATATTGCAACATGGGAGTAGCAGGACCCTTCCATGTGTGCTATATATCATGATTTTGGCAATAAATATGATATTTGTCAACAAAATGAGTGATGCAAGCATGCACACTTTGTTTCAAAAGGATACATGCAAGATGGTAAGAAGAGTGATGGTATTAATGAAATTAATTTGGATTGGAACCATATACAAGTTGTTATGGAATGTCGACTCGACTGGATGCAACAACATTGTTATTCTGAAAGTTGTCTCGAATCGACACAACTCGGGTTGATTCAATATAATCTGGCTCGAATGTTCTTGATCAAGTCGACCCCACAAAATCGGCTTAGATTCTCATCTAGAGCAACAAGGGAAATGTATATTTTGGAATTTATATATAGTGACATGTTTTTTCTTGTATCAGTCCCTTCACTGGGAGGATATCTGTATTATGTTTCTTTCATAGATGATTTTTCCAGGAAGACATGGTTGTATTTCCTTAGTAAGAAATAAAAGGTTTTCAAGAAATTAAAAGAGTTTAAATCTCTTGTGGAAAACTAGACATATAAGAAGATCATGGTGTTGAGAACTTACAATGGAGGTGAATTCTGTGGAAAGGAATTTGAGAAATTCTGCAAGCAGTGTGGCATAGCACGCCAAAGTACCACATCATATACCCCTCAACAAAATGGATTTTCTAAAAGAATGAATAGGACGTTGATGGATAATTCAAGGATAATTCTTAGTGGTCCTAGACTCACACAAGAATTATGGATAAAGGTAGTCCACACTACAATTGTTCTGGTAAATAGGTCTTGTCCATCAGTTCTAGTTGAGTCAACTCCAGATGAGGCATTCTTTCGATTTCACATCTCAGATTCTTTGAATGTGATCCATTTCTGCATGTTTCCAAGGTGAAGAGGAACACGATGGACAATAAGGTACTCAAGTGTATTTTCATTAGACATACGGATGGAGTGAAAGGATATAAGATATGGTATATGTTGCCAAGGAAAAAATTGTATAGTCAATATGTGATCGTCAGGTAAGTCAGAGGAACTTCCAAGTCTAAAGAGGTTCAATCAGTGAAATAACCAGAGAATCTAGTGTTTGAGTTGAGGAATAAAGAACATGATTCAGATTAGTCAACTGAATTAGATGAAGAGGTGGAACAACTGAATTTGGTTGTAAGGAGGTAAGAAAAATTAAGGAAACTAGTTGAAAGGAATATTCCACCTGATATATGTTCTACATTTGTGTTATATACCATTGATGCGGAGCCAAATTCAATTACGGAGAAAATGAACTCGATAGAGGTTAAACTATGGAAGGATTCTATGGTCGAAGAAATGGAATATCTTCACAATAATGAGACATGGGATTTGGTAGAGATACCTAATGGAAGAAAACCCATTAGTATCAAGTGGGTGCTGAAAAACAATTTCAATGTAGTAGGTCAAGTCAAGAAATTAAAATCTCGACTGGTAGAAAAAGGATATTCCCAAGTCAAGGGAGTTGAATTCAGTGAGATTTTTTCCCTTGTTGAAAAATTAACTTCCATTAGAGTACTAATCTCTCTAGATACAACATTGGATATTGAGATAAATCAAATGGATGTGAAGATAGAGTTCCTACATGGGGACCTAGAAGAAGAAATCTACAAGAAATATCTTGAAGGATTTGTAGTAAAACACAAGAAAGAGATGGTGTAAAAATTGAAAAGATCTCTTAATGTTCTAAAGCAATTGCCAAGGATGTGGTATCAAAATTTTGAGACATACATCCTTAGTTTGGGATTTGTGAGAAGCAAGGTTGATCACTGTGTATATTCCAAGGATGAAGGTGGGAATTTCATATATGTATCTTTGTATGTCAATGACATGTTGCTAGTCAGAAGAAACATGGATTCAATAAAGGAGGTGAAGATGAAGTTGTCCTCCAAGTTTGAAATGAAGGATACCGGTGCAACAAAATTCATTCTAGGAATGGATATAAAGAGAGACCATGAAGTTAGAAAGATTTGGTTTAATCGAAGAAAGTATATTGAAATAGTCTTGAAGAATTTCAATATGTAGGATTCCAAACCAATCAAGGTGCCAATTTCTTGTGGGAGAAAAACTAACTACTAAACAATGTCAAAAGACACAAGAAGAAAGAGAGGAAATGACACATGTTCCATATGAAAATGTTGTTGGTAGTCTGATGTATGCGATTGTTTGCACTCAGCCAAACATTGCTCATGTAGTGAGAGAATTGAGTAGATACATGTAGACACATGGAAAATAGCGCTAGTTTTTTGTCAAGAGAGTGTTCAAGTATTTGCATGGAACAAAATAATATTCTATAAAATACCAAAGGAAACCTGAAGCTGATAACATAGTAAATGTACATGGCTTTGTCAACACCTATTGGGATATAGATATGGATCAAAAAAGGTTGACCAATGGATATGTGTTCAATATATTTGGTGGAGAAATAAACTGGATGAGTAAGTGATAGGATATCATAGCCTTTTAAATAATAGAATATGAATACATGGAAGCCAATCACGCAAGAAAAGAAGCCATATGGTTGCATCGACTATATTCAGGGAATGGGTTTGAGAAGAAATATATGAATGTAAATTGAGATAGTCAAAGTGCAATACTCCTAGCAAAGAACCCAACTTACCGTTCCTGAAAGAAGCATATTGATGTACAATACCATTTCATTAGAGACGTGGTGGAAAGAAATAAGGTGTTTGTAGAGAAGGTGGATTCTTTAGAAAACATAGAAGACTCTTGGATCGGGTTTGTGAGTTCTTTGAAGTTCTCTTGGTGTAGAGAGGAAATGGGCATTATTTCCCTAGGTTAGAAAACATAATTTTAAGTTCTCATGTATCAACAAACAAGACATCAAGTGGGACAATTTTGGGTTGTTATATTATTTGCAGTGAAAGAAAAGTCAACCAACTTGCTAGTCAAGGTGATTGACTAGGAGATAAGACGACTGATGAGTTAATTCAAGCCGATCGTTAATTTGAGTAGAAAGGATTGATTGGGAAGCCAAAGTCAAAGTTATCAATGAAAAGTTGAAAGGTCAGCCGATATGAGGTCAACAATAGGTTGAGTGGAGGCCGAATGGACACTGACTAGAGTTCGAATGGGTATTCAACTGGTAGCCGACTGGAATTCGAATGTAATAAAATCATGAGATTCACAATATTTCCACCAATCATCTGTGTGGATATATAACATTTTTTGGACACCAATATTTAGGGTTTTTCATGCTGTAAAGACTATAAATAAGGCATGTTTTGATTGTATTAAATTGATATTCATGTTGGTATTGTTGGTCATGTAGATGCAAGCCAAATTGGTTGTAGGGTTTTATTGTGTAAATAAAGAGAGTATGATGACAATTGTTTCTTATGTGTATACCAAGGCCATTCATGTAACTCTTTATTCAATGAATGAATAAGACAACAAGGATAAAGACACTCAAGGAATACCATTTTTCTTGGTTTTGGGTTTGCACGGTAAAATATCTATATACTATGTGCGATTGTCATTTATTTATTGATTATATATGCATTATATTTCCTAGTTGGTTTGGTGCAAGTTTTATTTTCCCCAACAATAGGAGCTTACAAAATTTAATTATGCTACTCTATTTACATTTTATGCCCCCATACCAAATTGTAGATATGTCTTTGAATGACTTGAGGAGGCAAGTTGCAACTCACCATAAAACTATAACTTGGCCTCAAATGGAAAAAACCTCAGTTGTGTTTCACTCCTAATATTGGATTATAGTTAGGGGCATCCCTACCCTATGATTTTGTTTCCCATAAAAACGTTTTTTGAGGATATTCAAAATTAGGGTTTTACTAAGTAAGGGACAATGCAATTTCTGAACTAGGGGTCGATTTTGAAAAATGTTGTCTTGAGGGATTGTTGGTAGTGTGGTCACTTGGTACCTAGCCAAGAACACTTGCAGGAGCTTAAAAAACTCAATTATGCTACTTAGTTTAGATTTTATGCCCTTAAACCAAATTGTCAATATGTCCTGAATGGATTCAGGAGGCGAGTTGTAACTTCCCATAAAAACCTAATCGAGGATCAAAAGGATGAGACATCAGTTTTGTTGGACTCTTGAAACTGAATTACGGCTAGTGGCACCCCTCCCCTACGATTCAATTGCTCGAAAAAAATATCGAGGATCTTTGGAACTAGGGTTTTTCTCAGTAAGGGACAATGCAATTTTTGAACTATGGTTTGATTTTGAAAACAATATCTTGGGTTATTGTGGGTAGTGAAATCATGTGGTCCTTGGTCAAACACACTTGTGGGAGCTTACAAAACTCCATTATGATTCTCAACATGGATGTTATGGCCCTAGATAAAATTCTTGGTATGTCCCTCAATGGATTTAAAAGGTGAATTGAAACTAGCCATAAAATTATAACCAAGCTTCAAATGGATAAACCATTGGTTGTGTTGGACTCTAGAAATTAGATTATAGCTAGGGGTACCTCTTCCCTATGGTTCCATTTTTTGGAAAATGGTTTGTTCGAGGATGTCTAGAACCAGGGTTTTACTTAGTAAGTGACAATGCAATTTTTGAAATAGGGGTCAATTTTGAGAAACACCATCTCAAGTGATTATGGGTAGTGTGGTCACATGGGCCTTGGATAAACACACTTGCAAGAGCTTAAAAAACTAAATTATGATACTCGGTTTGGATTTTATGACCATGGACAAAATTCACAATGTGTCTTGAAATTACTTGAGGAGGTGAGTTGAAACTCACCATAAAAATATAAACAGGTCTCAGACAGTGAAATTGTGGGTTTTGTTGGACTACAAACACTATATTTCATTTAGGTTCACCCATCCCCTATGATTCCATTACCTAAAAAATAGTTTGTTTGAGGATATTTGGAACTAGTGTTTTTGTCAATAAGGGACACTACAATTTATGAACTAGGGGTCAATTTTCAAAAATACTATATTGGGAAAATGTGGGTAGAGTGTTCAGGTGGGCCTTGGCCAAGCACACTTGTGGGATATTATAGAACTCAATTATGTTACTTGGTTTGGATTTTATTCCCTTGAACCAAATTGTTAATGGATTGACGATGCAAGTTGAAACTCACCATAAAACTCTAACCAAGCCTTCGATGGATGAACTTTCATTTTTGTTGGACTCAGGGAATTAGAATATATCTATGGGGACTCCACCCCTGTCATTTTTTCCCCAAAAATGGTTCTTTATAGGATCTCCAGAACTAGTTATTTTCTTAGTAAGGGATAGTGTAAATTTTGAATTAGGGGTCGATTTTGAAAAAAACATTGACTTGGGCGATTGTGGGTAGTGTGGTCGCATGGGCCTTGGAAAAACAATTACATGATATTATAGAACTCAATTATTCTATTTTTTTTGTATTTTATTGCCCTAGACTAAATTATCAATATGTTCTTGAATCGCTTGAGGAGGTGAATTGTAAATTTCCATAAAACTCTAATTGGGCCTCATATGGATAGACCATCTATTGTTTTGGACTCTGAACATTGTATTACATCTAGGGGAACCCCTCCCCTATGATCCCATTGTCCAAAAAAATGATTTTTTCAAGATATTTGAAACTAGGACATTACTCAGTAAGAGACAATGCAATTTTCAAACTTGGGGTCGACTTTAAAAAACGTTGTCTCAAGATATTGTGGGTAGCATGGTCATATGAGGCTTGGTTAAAAACACTTGTAGGAGATTAAAAAAATCAATTGTAACACTATTTTTGGATTTTATGTCGTTGGATCAAATTATCAATATGTCCCTATATGGCTTGAGGAGGCGATTTGCAACTCACCATAAAGCTCTGACTAGGGTTTTACTCAATAAGCGACAATGCAATTTCTAAACTAGGGGTTCATTTTGAAAAAGACTATCTTGGGTGATTGTGGGTAGCATGGTCACATGGTCCTTGGCTAAACACACTTGCAGTAATGTGCGAAAACCAATTATGCTAGTCGGCTTGGATTTTATGCCCCTAGATCAAATTGTCAATATGTTCTTGAATGGCTTGAGGAGGCAAGTTATAACTCACCATAAAACACTAAATGGACCTCGAATGAATAAACCATCAATTCTTTTGGAATCTGTACACCATATTATAGCTAGGGGAACCCCTCCCCTATGATTCCATTTCCTAGAAAACATTTGTTCAAGGATCTCTGGAACTAACATTTTTACTAGTAATGGACAATGCAATTTATGAACTAGGGGCCGATTTTGAAAAAACCTGCCTCAGGTGATTGCAGGTAGAGTGGTCACATGGGCCTTGTAAAATTATTTTTTGGGGAATTTATGGAACTCAATTATGCTTATTGGTCTATATTTTATGACCGTAGACCAAATTTTCAATATGTCCCTAAATGGCTTTGAGAAGTGAGTTGCAACTCGCC
>JASDQU010504291.1:11975-36187 GCA_032191745.1 Picea mariana | reverse complement strand
TGTTGTTTTAAATGTTGCAGTCCCAATTATGTCATGAATTTTATTGCTTTTCATCTTTTTAGTTTAATTCCGGTCAAGAATAAGATGCTGGATCGGTTCTGCCACAGTGACACTCCTGCAAGGTATTGTTAGTTAATAACAATCAAGCTCACACAACTGTTACAATGTTCCCCCTGAAAGCATAATTGAATTTGTTATCTTCTTTCACTGTTGTCTTATAAAGAAATTGGTTATCTCTCGCTTTTGCTTTCCATTTCTTCATCCATTTGAGAGTTAAAAGAGCAAGTCCATAAATTTTTTCTCCTTGAATTCAAGAGCAAATTCTGGTCGAATGATTATGCATACATGGATAAACCCTCTCACACTTAACATTTTTCATGAGTTATTCCCAAATTCCCGATCATTTTTCCATTAAATCCGCTCACTTCCCCCTGTTGCATAATCATTATGGTTATACCTTCTTGATCCGTTGTTCTTGGTTTGTGAGACCATACATTCTGAGTTCTTAATATGTTGGAAACATATTTCCCTGTGGAGTCACTAGTTTGTTGACGATAAAAATCGCAACGAGGATTTTGCCTGCAAACTATTGCTAAAGCCTATTATTTAAACTATGCTAATGATATATAATACTAGTAGGTGGGACCCCCTTGTAGACTGGAGGCTCGGAGATAGTCTATTCACACATTTTATGTTGTTGTTTCAATGCTGCTTACAAGGTTCTATATGATTGATGATGCAGTCTTAGTTTTGTTTGCGACATAATGGCAGATGGATAATGCATTGATTCCGTTATTCTAAGCTCTAAATTCCATGTTATGAGTGGCATATATTTACTATTGTTACATTTGATATTGTCGCCATGATTCATTACTTGTTACACCTGCACAAGACACATGTTAATAACAACATGAAACAAAAGCAATGGAAAGAATGGGAAAAATTCAAGGAAAGGAACTATACTATACTATGCTATACTATGTGCAAATGAAATAAAAAGGAATTAGTGCTAGTGCTAACTAGCAATGGTTAGTGGCTATACGATTTATATTGAGTTATATTGGGCGCGTTTGATATATGTTATGGTATGGTTTTGGCAATGGTTAATATGGATTGGGGTGGCACAATTGGCAAGCAATATGTGCAAGTTTCAATGCATGGAATTAATGGCATGGTTTTGGCTAGCTATCATGTACTACGAAATTGAATGGGGTGGAATATGGAAGTGACGTGCAGTAAATGCACGTCACTCCATACTTCTCTCATTGGGTCGTCACCCTAGCATGGTTATTGTTCATTTGGTTTTGATGTGGTTAAGCTCCAAGATTCAACCCTGGAAGGAACTGCTCGACCAACTTGCCCTTTTTAAAGACATTGGTTACATGTATGGTTGTTTTCGCCCATCCATGAATTCGCTCTTTGTATGAAATGAACAAGGGCTCAATAATGTGTTGGTTTGTGTTTTCCTGAGATTAGAAACTGTGTAAACGTGTGGGTATTTTCTTTGAAATGACTGTGTGGTTATTCGTTTGCAAATGGAAATTGATTGGTTGAAGTTGTGATTTCGTTCGTTGTTCTGTGTGGTGGAAATTGTGATGGCTCTCTGTTGTTTTTAGCAGTTATGGGTATTTTGTTGGAGGGTTTCACTCTGTTTAGCCTTGTTGGATGCCTCCTCACAGTTATGGTAACCATATCCGGTTGTATTCGGGTGCTATGGGGTTGCTGTGTATGTTTCGAACTACCTTTTGGTCACTGGTATCTTCCAGAGCCATGTTCATGGGTTATTCACCTAGTCGTGGACTTGTGATGTTGGCATCAACATAGTTGGTTATGGGGGGCCATTATGCTTTGTGGTTGTTGGTAATACCCGGAGTCTGCATTTCCATTGACATTGTTATAAATTGGTTCAGCTCTTGAAAAGCGTGAGGGTTATGCCTATGTGCGTTCTTGGTATTTGTTACTGTCCAATGAGCAATCGTTGCTCCTCTGCATTGTTGCCTACCCTACCTGGTGTTGAACTGTCACACTATTACATGAGCTGAGATTTATAAAAGTCCGTGGTTCCACTGTTCTTGTTTCGAAGGTTTTCTACCTAATGTTGATTTATGGAGACATCGTGCATTGTTTTGTTTTATTGCACCATTAGAGGTGAAGCACATGTTTTGTAGTATGGTTTCATTGCAAGTTTAATTGTTAATATTGTCAAAAGAATGGAATCGAGCAAGTTTTAAAAGAGTTTGTTCAACTCAGGAAAGACCTTTGTCTATGTTTGATTTGGGAAATTGCTAATTATGGACAGTGGTTGATATACTATAGAAATATATGCTGGGCAATATGACTGTGTGTTTCTTTTGATTTGTTTAAATGAAAAGAAAATAAATGAAAAGAAACAAGTATCCTCTTAATAAGACTGTTGAAAGGCATAGTGTTTCTGAGTGTGATTATACATTGTGTTAATGGAAAAAGTTTGAAGATTGAATGTGGGACAATGAATAGTTTTTGACACACAATAATTTTTTAATTGGTGTTGGAATCGTTTGTATTGAACACAAAATTGTTTTCATGGATTAATTAATTGTTTTTTCGAACAATATTTGTTCTTTTCCCTACCATTATTTCACTTTTCACACATTACAACTCCCCTCGCCTTCCTATATTCATTATCCACTCCCTGTTCTTAAAATTTAATTATAGTTAAGATAAGTTTTGTGCTATGACAGTTAAAGGATTGCACAGGGATAAATTACAATGATATATTCTTTTGATTTACGATACAGTTGATTGTTTGATGTTTGTGAGCAGTAATCATGATCTTCCCCCCCTCATTTTAACACTTTTCGCTCAATACAATCCCTCACATATCCCAGAACCCTTGTTCACCGCCTGCTCATTGACAAGCATTAAACGATTTGTACGGATTGGATTGCATGAGTCTGATATGTTGCTGAGCCAAACTTTGTTTCATATTTAAAAGAGTTGCCATGTATGGTTGTTGAAGAAACTATTTTCTAATCGATAATGCATACATGAATGAACTTTTTCAGCAGAGGTAGCCATGGTCGGGGTAACAGAGGAAGAGGAAATTGGAACAGGGGCCCTAAAAGGCCAAGGTTCTCGATACACTTTGATGCAAAGTCGCAAGAGTTAGGCCAGCTATTTCAAGTTGGATTTTTTAACTGGATTGGGCAAGGAGTGGTCCAACCTAGGCACACCTAAAGGTTTAAAACCGAGGCCCACCATGCTCCTGACAAAGTAAAATCTGTTGCTGCCCCCTCCTCACCCTCAAATGACTCTGCCAAATCCATGTCCTGCCGCATGCATTTGAGAGATGATTGCTCTCATGTGATCAGTGAGATTAGGCCTAAAGGCTCCACACAACCTAAGGCAAATTCAGAGAGATCTAAGGGTGACAACAACAACAAGGGAAATATTTCCTTCCAGAGTGGCAAATATCGATTTTAAGTGTTTTTATTTATTGATCATTGAGAACAATTAACTTCTAAAATTTTGGACAACACACTTTTTTGGATATATAGGTAATATATTTTTGGAATTAATTTCAATTATCATTGATATAAATTGTCAAAATATGAAAGTGATGATGGGAGTCAGAAGGAGGGATGTTTTGTTTGATTAACTAGTTGTGTTATGATTGTTAAAGAACTAAAGGGAGTCACAAGGGGTCCCACCTACTAGTTATTATTTATTAAAACCCTTATTATGATTTTATTACTTTTCCCCCTTAACTAAAAAGTTGGTTGAGTTTTAGTTAATTTAACTAAAGAAGTAGTTCAATTACTTCAAGTAATTGTAATTGCTTAAAGACAAAAGGAAAAGGAGGAATAAGAGTAGGATAGAAGGAGAAGCATACCAAGGTCTGCTCTTTGAGTTTTGTTGAGATAATTCAGTTTTCATTCATTCTTTAATTCATTAGAAGCCTAATTCTCTTTTATGATAGCATGGTCATATTGTAGACAACAAGATTCAGGGCCGAATTACATCATTCAGACACTTGTTTTTCAGAGGTGTTGATCTATCTTTGATAGTCTGTGTAGACTTGTTTTTTTGTGAATTAAATTTCATGATTGACAAAGGCTATTGTGCAGAGTCGAGTGGGTAGAAATCTGTGGCAAGTTGATCCAACTTTTAAATTTTAGTTTTTTACTTTCTGTCATAAGTCCTTTTGCATGATTCATCGGGGACATCTAAGTTTGACTTTGGTCCAAAACATCCTTAGGGAATTTTGTAAAGAGAACAATTCTTTTGATGAATTGGAATGAAATAAACGATTGCTTTATGTCTCATTTGTTTTGATTATTGACTTGGTGTCTTTACTTCTGTCTCTATATTTATTTCAGCATCTGTTATATTCAGAAAATTACATAAATAATAATGAATTTTCCGGCAAGTTTTCATTTATAAAAAATCATCCTAAGCACTTGTAATCAATACTTGTGAATTAGGATGCAAATTTTGATGGCTATAAACATAGGGTGATATTCCCGTCTATCTTGCTTTAGCCAATTAAGATTTGAAAATGCTTGAGTAAGATCATTTCATATCTTTTCCTCAACAGGGCCCACATGACTTTTGGCGTTTCACCTCCTATAGTTAGGTTTTTGGATGTCTAGGGTTTTGACATTCATGAGTAATATGAAAAGGGCCTACGGAGCCTCATTGTAATCCATTATGATCAGACGGATACACGTAGCAACCACACCTCTGCTCAGAGATAACTACTACCATTCGAGCAAGTTTCAGTTCTGCAGTTTTACAGTTTCAACCTATTTCATTATTTAATAGAAGATATTGTTCACTGAATATTTGTGTTATTCTTCCTATCTCTGTGTTTATGGTGTTCTGTCTATTAATCAGTTCGTTCTGCTCCTAAATCTGGATCAAAGGGTCCACTCTCAAGAAGAATCAATTACCACCTAAACAAAAAAACTTCATTTCACTACAGAAATATGCTCAACTAGAGAGAATCCTATTTTACCCTTGCTTTGAGGACAAAGCAAAATATTAAGGGGGATGGCATGTTACGAACATAAATACATAAAATAATAATAATATAAATACAACAACAACAATAATAATAAATAAATAAATGAAAAGATCAAGAGGCACGTACCTCTTCACCTCGTGACCAGTCAATGCTATAAGTAAACCGTCACAAGGGTGATTGTAACATCATCTATTATTTCATTTATCGATCACTTATCAATTCAAAAATATTCCGTCTACAAATTAAATAACAAGCTTACTTGTTACAACAACATAATTTTTTAGCATCTTAGGGATTCAAGTGGCCCAAATTTGTCATTGTCCAGTATATTTTTCCACTGATCTTGTTTGTTGAAGGTCAGTGAGTTTGATGAAAGTCCAATTTTTATTTTCCATATAATATTTTGATGAAGTTCCATTTAAACATTTGCTAGTTTAGATGTAAGTCCATGGTTTTGTTGTTCCACCATATAAACCGATGGTTGGCGGAACCTTATAAGTACGTTAGAGCTACTGAGATCATTTCATCACCGTTCTCCATTATTTGACACCTCTCTTGCAAGGATGGGAAGCATTACACCTCTATTATAATACATTATCATTGGTGGTTTAGCTTGATCTTACATAATTGAGTATTGAATTTGATTGGTGTATAACTCATGAAACATCTATATCTAGAGGGCTAGCCGCCAAAAGCACTAAACAATGATTAGATATAAAATGAAATATAATAATTATGTACACAAATGTCTTAAAATTGTGAAGCACGATATTAGACAAATAAAATACATTTAACTTGATTGTGTTAAACCTATTACCTTGATAGATCAAATAAATCTCTATTCTCCTTGCTAGTCAAGCCAACAAAGATTACAATTCATCAAAGTTTTAAAGTAGTCCTTGGTATGCTCCATTTGCTTTTTCTTATGAGCTCTATTTGAATACATATTAGTAGGGTTGAAATCCCTAAGATAAATCATTATTTGAGTACAAATTTTCCCTAAGATAAACCATTATTTGAGTACAAATTAATTTGGCTAAAATCTCCAATACAAACCATTATCTGAGTACAAAAATGAATGGGTAGTATAACCTTTATTATTTTTTACGACAATTATTTTTCCTTTTATATGTTTTTTTTTAAGTAAAAAAGGAGGATCCTGTTTATATTACAATTGCATGTTTACAGAGTCTTGTTGTGATGCCAACTGTCCCGCCTACAAAAAGGAAACCGAGACAGTTGGCCTTACGATGCCACCTGTTTGCAAACAAACAAAAGTTTACCAGGCTATCGTCCTGCCCGGAGGAAACCAGGATGCACAACCACAATGGATTCAGTCCAGTCTCTAACATCCTATAGATAGCATTGCTATGATCTATAGTTCTGGTTCGAAACAAGAGAAAAATGCAAATGATAAACATTCACATGACCTTTTAACCAGTCGTCTCATCATCATCGCCCTTCTTTCGCCATCCTGCTGGAATCGCATAGGCTTGCGCGCACGTAGGGCACTGTCGGCGTGGGGATGCTTTGGAGTGTGCTGCGTACATCATGTCGAGGCGATGGCCGATTTGAATGGCTCTGAATATTTGGTCATCCACAATGCTGCACATTTCGAAGAGTAGCTCGAGATAGCCCAGATTGATGTGTGGAGTCTGGTCCTCCCATTCCTTCTGAACAATGGAGAGGAGAGTTGGCCCTTGAGCATGAGTCCCCTCCGTTTCTGTATTTTCTCTGCTAAGTTGGCCAGCTGGCTGGCTATTCTATTGGGTTGTTGCCCCTGGAGGTGCTTCGCTTGTTGGGTTAGCCTTCTCGTCAGTGCTACTCGACAATTCTTCCTTGATGTAGCAAATTGTGAAGTCCTCCGCCTGTTCGTCTTCCCTGCGTCTGTGAGAAGTTCCGGGAGCTGGAAGCTTGGTCTCGTTCCCAAAAACCGTGGGGGGATTCCAATTGTCCGAGACGGTGAAAAGGAGGTGTTTTGGACAATCCTGGATGGGTTCATCCGGAGCAGTCTCCTCCACGTACGCCATGGGTGGCGTTCTAGGTCGCCCATGTTTCCTGGTTGTCCGAGCAGATGCTAGAGCCAACGCTCGTTCAAATTTCTTCTGCTGCTTCCTGCGAGAGTCATAGGCATACCACGCCGCGCCTTTGCGAGGTCGTCGCCATGATCTTGGCATGTGGAGGAGCCGAGCTATGGCCGAGATATTGACGGGAAGGTTGTTCCTGCTCCAGCACTCCACAGGTCGAATTTGCAAATGCATCGCATAACCATCAAGGCAACTGATAAGGGTGAGGGTGATTGTGACAGTTCCGACCATTAAGGCTAAGTGCTTGATGCTCTGGTGTGCCGTTCTTTTCACGCACTTGAGAGGACTCGTCAGCTGGTTATGTCTGCGCGGGCGCCCTCCCATCTTTAATGGTGAGGAGATGGGAGGCGGTGGCCATTATTTATGGCGCTGCTCAACTCGTTGCCATTTGTCCTGCCTTTTCAACGTGGCACCCCATCCGGGGTTTTCCTTTTATATGTTATTTGAGTGAAATAGACTACAATAAGAATAATGTTTAAGTGAGCAACTTAATATTCATTTGATTTCATAAAGTGAATCAAGGTTAACTAATTTATTTACTCAACTTGGCATCTTTTCTTATGTGCTTTTTAAATTAGGAAAAAGCTTTTCTCTAGTTTTTGCAATGTCAAAAATTTTACAAGTTCCTTTTGATATAAAATAATTTTAAACTTGTCAGAGTTTAAACAATATTAGATTTGATTAGTTTAAAGTTTTTCATATTACAATTGGATTTCAAACAAGAGATATTAAATTGATATTAAATTTGATTAGTTTAAAGTTTTTCATATTACAATTGGATTTTTAACAAAATTTATATTTATTTTATTTAGTTTAAATAAAACAATAACTTAAACAAAAGTCATAACTAAAAAAATATTAATATAAAACATTCAACAACAAAATATACCATTATAACAATAACATTACAATTATTGACAATCATATGCACCCTATAGTAAAGTAATAAATGTTGTTTAGGTTAGGATATACACCATATATCATGACCTATACAACATTCATTACTTCTATGAATACACCCTATAGTAAAATAATAAATGTTGTTTAGGTTAGGATATACACCATATATCGTGACCTATACAACATTCATTACTTCTATGAATGGTGCCACAATTATTTGTTAGTAATTATTTTAGGTGGCTAGATTCTATTTAGACATAACTTGTTCCTACTTTGAAAAAAATCATAAACATTAAATAATAACAAATCCTAAATTAAAAAAAAAATACAATTATCATTATATAATTCAAATAATATTTTTTTTATTATCTCAAAACCAGTTTCCAGTCGTATATTAAAAACCACCTTTATCTCACATTTCACACCGAAAACCAAATCCGAATGGCTTTTAAAAACTACCTTTATCTCACATTTCACCCCTAAAACCAAATCCGAATGGGTTTTAAAAACCAATTTCTAGTGTAAGTTATAATCCGCCTTAAAGTATGACTGTTGGTCATAGCCATCTGACTGTTGTTATAGGCGGGAAGCAATACCTATGAAGCTGAACCTCAACCTCAACACTTTCTTTGTTATCAATTGCCCGACTATGTTGATAGCCACACATTTAATTGCCTCGTCATCGTACAGAATGTAAAATGCAATTTATGTATATTTGATTCATCGTTCGGCGTCATCGTATGATGAGCTCCAAACGACTCTCCATCCCATTAATCCGATGGAATCCATCCGCTGCTTCTGCAATCCACCGCTCCATTATCGTCCTATTCGTTACAATGCTAATTTCTGGAACGTTACTACTGCCACTAATTGCTTCTTCTGGCCGTCCGCAGGCCGCCTCAAGAATGTTAAAATTGTCATGTGCAAAGCAATCAGAAATTTGGAGGTGGTGGGCATGAGAGATGGAATTAGCAACTCGTTGATGGAAATAGCAGAGCCCAAGCAAAACATAACTCAAGAAGAAGATAATGATATGGAGATGGAAATGCAGGCAGCCGCCAAGGAAGAGGAAGAGGAAAGCATCTCAGGAATTCCAGTGCCGAGGCAAAGATATATACCCATTTCTAAAGTTGACCTCCTCCACGCTCTTCTCTCACTCTTCCACAATGATAAGGATGCTCAAGAGGATTTTCTGGCTATATACTCGTAAGCAGTGCCTTTAAATCCCTCCATTAAGCATGCATGCCATTTTATTTAAGACCAGCACAATCCCATCTTCACTTGAGTCGTCTAATTTTGTAGAAAACATTTTTTTAGTTTTTGGAACCCAGCTATACAGAAAGTTAGTTCCAATTGATATGGGCCCTCACCGAATTGTTGACAATCTGGGTGATTCAGATTAGGGCAAAATCTCTAAGGACATTGTTTCAATATGCACCGGCTTTGAATCATGGTAGAACTTTGCTCTTATCAAAGATTTCTGCTGGATTCTAATCAGATTCGTGGCTGGAAAGAGGCTCCATTTCTATTTCCATCTTAACCTCATATTTGTCTGATAAAAAAAATAGAAATCCAGACGTCAATGTGATTAGACAGTCTTTGAGGTTGCCTTATGTAGTTGAAAGGAGCAAGGTGGTGATTGGGACCCTTGTTTTGTAGGAGTTGTCCTTGTGAATGAATCTTGTGACTGCTGCTGTGTAAATGCTATAACATTTCCTTTAAATCAGATTTTAACTTGTTCGAATACACTGATGTAAACTATAGTCACCATTTAAGAATTAGGATTTGGTACTATTTGAAAAAGAATTGTATTAGAAAAATCCAGTTTTGATATGTCACATTAATATGGAAACAACATACAAATTATTCGAAATTTATAAAATCTCATACGTCTTCTGTTAGATTTTGTACGTTGATCAGCTAGTGATTCTCCCAGTGATGGCGCAGCAGAGAAGACAGTAGAGATAGTGCCTTCAGACTCTCCTTACAGCAGTTATGAACATGTTGAATGAGGGCATAGGTGACAGTGATATAATGAGGGCATAGGTGACAGTGATATAGAATGATGTTTGGTAGAGGGTGCATGCATGCACCGCCTTCAGTTAATTCCAGTTTAGATGTTGTTTGAGATTTAGCAGTTTTAGTTTTAGATAGGGTTTTTTGATTTTTTTAGTCTTAGCGTGCATGGTCTATTGTTAGTAGGAGGGCATAGTTCCCTAGATAGTTGGGGTGCTCATATGCATGATAAGTTTCTAGTTTAGGTAGAAGGCACAGATCTCAAGGAGGGGTTGCATCCTTGCATGCTCTAGTTAAGGCATACTTCACCTGCCACACTTATCCATGCAAGGAGGGTGCACCGGTGGATGCGACTACTGTTAGCGTTTGACTGAGTCACCTTGGGCATTTCATGCATGTGACCGGATGCTCTGTATCTTCCCTCTTCTTTCTATTCTATAAAGGTGATGTCATGATGCACCATTATGTTTGTTAACGAATTTTTGTTTTTGAACTTTTGTGTTTTGTATTTTTTCTTTGCAGTAATAGAATACAGATGCAGATTTGAGTGTTTCTATCTAGTGTATTTCCATTGTTCTTATTTTAGTAGTGTGTTAGCAGATTAAGTAGTTCAAATCCATTGTTTTGATTGGCCTTTTAAAGTTGTAATCTACTTGGGATTTAGGGTTTAGTTCATGAGTGCAGAATCTGCATACCATGGTTTGAAAATTAACATAGTATCAGAGAACATGTTCTGAAATCTTCAAGATTTTGTGGATGGAGAGATTAGTTACATGTCAGAGGGAGCTATTGGAGGGTTTTAGTGGATGTGATGCCCGAGCTTCAGTATTTGAAGCAGATCTGTGCTAGTGATTGGCACGTGGACTTGTGAAGGGTTGTGGGGTGTGATGCCCTAGTTGATCTAGGGATTGAAGTGTTATTTTTGCACCTATGAAAGGCGATCCACACTTGTGAGAGGTTGCATATCTGATTCATTGTCGTCGGATCTATTGCTTGAGTTTTGTTTGTAGAACTACGACGATGAGTCGTCTCAGTCTCTGACGAAAACCCTAATCTTTTAACATAAAGTCACTTTATTACATGGGTAAGCCTTATATCTCTAATACCCCCCACAAGGCATACAGTGCTGAAGGATAACAAATTGAAATCAAATACATATACTGAATGTAAAACACATAAACTGAATACTAAACATCAAGAACATCCTTTAGAAGCTCCATCAAGCTGCCTCATAACCCTCTTAATGGTGTAGCTGTTGAGTTGAATTCCCGAATTCTCGGATTCCACCTCCCCGAACTCCCAAATCATGAATCTCTCAAAGTCAATTACTGGACAACAATCCACATGCATATCGCGTAACCTCACTAGTAGATTGCAATCCACATGCATGTCTCTCCAACTAATGAGGGATCTTTCCCTAGATCCACAACTTCTGAACTAACTGGGAAACAATTCATTTTGAGCTGTTAATTGATCCCTTCCTATCTTCAAAGCGCGAGCATTCCTAAAATGCATAAAATCCCTTTTCTTCAGTAGATTCTTCACCACTGTCAGCATCTGATGGATCTTTAATCATAACTACATTGGATATATGTTGCCTATCTTTGATCTTTCCCTTAAGAATGTCATTGGCTTTCTGTCTACAATTCCAAGCTGTATGACCCAACTTCTTGCAGTAGTGGCATTCTATTTACTCGATTTTATGGGTGGCTCGTTGAATTTTTCTTTGATTCGCACAGTAGTTTTCTCTATGAATGATCGACAAATCCTATTCCTCTTGCCCTTTTGTGACACCGACATCTACACCTTCTACCAAGCAATTCGACTTGATTCCTTTATAACATCCCTTGACGGATGAGTTATTAGAAACCATGGCAGCTTATCAAATTCTCATACGACGACTACTTGAAATAAAAACGACAGTTCACTTCTTTCACGACAACTCTCTATACATGAACCCGTGGCGGACAAATTTCTGACCGAGACCCTCTTTGATGTTGAAACAACTTCACCTGTCGTTGCAATACTTAGTGCCCTTGGCGGACGATTTAAGATTAGGCAACAATGGAGACGGCCATAGGCAGGGGCCCGTCCAGCTCGACAGAACAAGGGGTCTCATGCTGGGACTACCAACATCCAATCTAAAGCCTTTTTTGGTAGCTACTGATGTTGATAGAGAGAGGGCGCCATCAATATATTGATCGATTCATGGGGTGAGTGCTACCTCAACCTGACTATGGGAAACCCTAAGCAAAACAATCCCCGACGCGAGTTCTCCAAGCGGATGCAATTTTTGGCCACGCACAACCACTGAAAACAATCCCGTATTCACACAATGAAAGCCAAATCACATACCCAAAATACCTCTCTTGCTTCTCCACTTTATCTCTTCTAGCTCCATGACATGCCTGAATTCGATTCCAACTCGATTAAAAATCCAATAGAAGGATCTTGAACGAGCTCGTTCCACACAATCTTTGTGCCTTTGGCTTGGCACCATCACTACCTCCGAGGAAGTTGCACACGACCTTTCTTTTCCTTAGAACCTCAACTCTGACAGCATATTATGAGAACTAAAGAAACCCTAGGTAGGGTTACAATACCGAAAGCATGATCTCCATAGACATTGAACGATATTATTATTGGACGGTACTATATTACAATGAGGGTCCTCACTCTTATAAAGAGCTTGAGAGACCAAAACCCTAAAAGATGAAAACCCTAATCTTTTAACCTAAAGTCACTAAGGTAACTTTATTACATGGGTAAGCCTTATATCTCTAATAGGGAGTGCTTCATATAGGACCATGATCCACCTCATCATAAAGCAATTTAAGTGATAAACCAAGCCACATAAGCTAGGGCGTTCTTATACCAAGGCTCCAATCATGCTAGAGCATGTCAAATCACCCCAAATGAATGTGAAATCAAGTGAAAGAAAGGGGAAAGTGCCAAGCGCCAACCAAATGAGGATGCCAATACAATGTCAACTTAGCCCAAAAGTGTTAGGGCATTCACCTAGTAGGCTCATGTATGAATGGAACCACCAAACGAAAGAAAAACCCTCTAATCAAGCACATGCACCCTTGAATGTGTGTACCCCTAAGCCATTCCAATGCTCTACTGAATCCATCATAAAAACCTGTTTTTGTGATAAAAATCATGAATGTTTTTGATCAAAATCACAAATGTTTTTGATCAAAATCACAAGTGAAGCCTCATGCAAAATGAGGGGTAACATGGAGCACCCAAGGAGACTTTTTAGCATTGGTGCTCCATAGATGATTTTAGGGGCTAAATTTCGCAAATGGGCTAATTTTCCATGGTTTTTCCCAAAAAAAGATTCGCCAATTTCCATTTTTTCTAAAAATGATTCGCCCAAATWCCATAGAATAAAATTATTTTACCTTAAAAATYGCCAAAAATTTATAGAAAGTATATAAAATCCTTAGAAATTTGAATATTTTTACAAAACTATCGCTATAAATTTTACGTTTTCCATATTAATGACTAGTAAGATTAGCCCATGTTTCTACATTTTAATATAAATWTACATCCTTAAAATCACCCATGTGGTGCTCCCTCCACCTTTCTAACAGATCTTTGGGAATATCTAGGGTCGTTATGTTTGATCTTTTTGGCTGCCATTTCAGCCAGAGATCTGAAGGCTACTACCACAGCTGGAAAGGGATGACAAAAAGGGCTGGCTAAGGGATGGGAGGCAGCCCCCTATACTGCAACATGGAAGGGAAGCAGAAGAAATATCAGAAACCCTAGCAGAGCCCTCTCTTGTCAAGCTGTAAACACCGATTTCCTTTTGGAGTATAAGATAAGATTTAGTTTCTATCTTACTCATCCTCAACTAGGGAAATTAGGAAAGGAACAAGGCATCGCACAATAGATATTTCTGTTCGGTATCTATAATCTTCATTTCCTGTTACAACATATTTTCATTGCCAGCCTATTACAAGATTCATATTCTTCACTCCCACTTCCCAAAATTCAAATATCATGATATATCTGTCATTCTTTTATTTTGTACTCAAGCAAGACTTGCTGACTTCACTTCCTTTCTTTGAGAATCGTTGAGAGATCTAAAATTTAAAGTGCTGAACATAAATACTCTTATTGGTGATATTTTATTGAGTCAGAGAGAGATGTCATAAGTATCTTTCATTGTTTGTTTCTTGTCCTATTTTTGGTTGTCTATTGGCATTTTTGTGCATACAACATTTCTTTCTTCTATCTCTTAGATTCTAAGTGGCAAAGAGAAAAATTATGCTTAATCCAGTCATATGCCTATGATCATTAGTTGAGCCTTTATAGTCATGACTTGCACTTGCAACTTTAATATGCCTAACATGATAGCTTTATGGAGATGGGTTGACATTCCTCTTCGGGGCTTAGGTTAGCATGTTCCTCCTAGTCAATAGCACCAAAAGAAATTCATGTCTCATCTTCAAATTGCTTCCCCTTAACTTCTATGTACATATTTTAACTTCTATTTTATTCTAGAAGCATAAATTGACAATTTGATAGGTCTATATATATAGACCAATGGATTTCTTTCTTTGGGGCAACTAGTGTCTTTGGAACTCCAATGTGTTACCCCTCATATTGTATGAGGTCACATCTGTGAATTTTTATTACGATCTAGTTGCACAGGACAAACCTTTTGATGACATCAATTAATCATTGGATATGTTAGTCTCTAATTCTGCTTTTGATTTAGTGAGAAACTCTAATCCTAAAGCCTCCCTACTTGCACTTCATTGTTTGCTTTCGTTTGATTTTAATCTTTGTTTTCAGTTTGTTATGTTTCACATTTTAGCTTTTTGAATAATTTCCTTAAGTTTGGGAGATTTAAGACATGGTTTTCCAAGATGTGTCACTTCATATGCCTATTTGAATCTTGCAAATTCAAAATTCTGCCAAGTCATTAATAGCGCTACTGGAATAACATTATTTCTGTAGTGCCAATATAATCATGCCATGATAAGCGCCAGCCACCCTGATTTTGTTATGATTACATAAATCGTGGACCGATAATCCGCATGTGTCCCATGATATCTCTTGAATCATTCTACAGTTCGCACCGTTACACGATGGGATCATTCTGTACCTGCAAAGACCCTTTTCAAATCAGTCAATTTCCAAACATCATTATATGATTCTGTCACTCGTCGTTCTAATTTGTTGAATTATAAGCGCAGGTATTTTCCAGAAGAAACTATTATATGCTAACGGTTGCAGGTTGTAAATTCAACTTCCGAACAGTGCCAAGTGGCAACATCGTGTTATTAATATGGCACCTAAGAGAAGTGGGCAAGTTGTCAGATTGGAACCTGAAGGCGCTGAGTTTCTCGAAGAATATCCGCAGATGGCGTAGAGGTTTAAAGACGTTGGCTGGTTCGAATTCCTCGCCACCTTCCAAGGTTATGACGAATAGGTATCTATGGTGTTTGCACAGAACTTCGATGGTTTCGAAGTGGAGATCGGAAATTTGCTAATGCTAGTGATAGAACAAACAATCGCCAAAGCTTGCAGATTGGTAGTTGGAGGAGAATGATGGTGGAAAAAGGAACATGTAGTCACAGAATTTGTCAATCAATTTTTGCTACTAGATAAGCAAAACCCGGATTGGAGAAAGGGAGTCCCTCACAGTTGGATTAGACAGGAATGACAAACTGCTTTAATCATCATCCACAGGTATATCACCTGCAAAGACAGATTTTCATTGATTTACATCTACCAGATTAGGTTGTTAATGCATCTAAACAGAGATTATCCTTTAAATCTGCCTTACTTTCTACTCAAAAGCCTGGCAAAGATGTCAAAAAGGGTGCAGTCACACCCCACCACTGCAAAGAGTAGCTTGTTTCATCAAGTCTTAATTAAGACTCTGGTTGTTGCTGCTCTGAGGGAGGTACAAAAACCCTGGAGCCGGTTGATCCAATCCCTGAATCCTGATCCACAGCCCAGTAAACAAAAAAGAGGCAAAGGGAAAAGGGCTGTTACTCAGAAACAAAGTATTCCAGTTGATGAAACTCTTGTTAAAGAGGAAATGTCCGATATCAGGGTGACAAGAACCAACAAAGGTAAGAGACCCAAACTGGATGCAGAGATCGAAACGTTTTCTGATGCAAACATAAATATGGAAGTAGATACAGATGAAGATTACAATGTAAATCCAATTAAACCCACAATCAAGCATAAACAAAAATACCTCCATTACACAGAAAAGAAAAAGAAAATAAAAATGTGGGTAAGACAACAGGGAAAGGAAAACAAATTGCTCAATATTCTACAAGACCTATAACAAGAGCAACCACCGGATCATCAAAAGATGAAGCAGTGTTTTGTGATGACAAAGGCTATTATTCTGCAGAACTAGAAAAGCTACAGGAAATACTCTGTTTTTTTACCTGTTTTAGTCTTTATCTTCAAGAGAGGTTGTAGAACAGCTGGAGATGAATTTGTTGAAACCAAAAGAGGTTTTTTTTGGGAACATGTCCCTTCACAAAAACCTCTCTCGGTTTTTACACAGCAATCATGTTTTCAAATTTATCTTTGAGGCCTATTTTTCTGAAAAAGCTACAGGAAATACTCTGTTTTTTACCTGTTTTAGTCTTTATTTTTAAGAGAGGTTGCAGAATAGCTGGAGATGAATTTGTTGAAACAAAATGAGGTTTTTGTTGGGAACATGTCCCTTCACAAAAACCTCTCTCGGTTTTTACACAACAATCACAGTTTAAGAGATTCAGATATATCTTTGAGGCCTAATTTTCTGAGATTTSACAATACATAATTTCCTGTTTTAGTCAGTAATTTTGGGAGCGGTTGCAGAACAACTGGAGATGAATTTTTGGAAACCAAAAGAGGTTTTTGTTGGGAACGAGCCCCTTCAAAAAAACCTCTCTTGTTTTTTACACAACTATCACCGTTTGGGAGATATGAAGATATTGTTGGACCCTATTTTTCAGGAATTTGCTAGATATATTTTCCTAAAAAATCTCATGGACAACAGTTGACCAGCCACCTCATCAATTCGACTTGGAGATTTGATTTGATATTCTCCTTCATTATTTGAAACAATAAACTAAATATAGATGAGGAGGTTTTCAGATCCATTTCTTTTGGATCTTGATAATTATGTATTGTTTCTATATAAACTCTGTAGAAGGAGAAGTTAAGGGGCAGGGGGGGAGGGGGTGGGGAATTGGAGATCCATAGGACTTGTTTTGGAAACACCTCGTAGGACATTATTGTTCTATTTGACACTTAATAGCAAAGGCATATGGATGGTTAGACTCTCTTTTCTACTCTGTTCTTCTCTCTTCATGCTTGAGCTCATTATTCAAACTGCATTGCATTTGTTTTCTTGATTATTGATTAATACAGTAAGGAACTTGTTGTGGTGATTATTTTCAAGTTTTGATTTCAGGCTGATGTTCTTGTTTCTTAATGATATTTTGAGATAAGAATTTATGTGAAGTTGACAAATTGGACACTTCATTTTCTCTTTTTCTTATTGGTCTAATCTATCTATGTGACTACCTGTTATCCAGTCAATGGGATATCTTCTGTTCTTATTCTGATTTTCTTGTTTATTTTATAACCTTTGAACCAGTTTTCAACCACCTCATTCAAAACCAAACCATAAAAACCTTCAAAAAACTTTTGCAATAAATCGATGATGCCCTAGCTTGCCCTCTCACAGTCAAGTGCAACTTTAGGGACTAACAGGATAGATAGAAGGGCTATTTTATGGATGCACACACTTTCCCCTGCATTAGCTTTATGGTTCTACCGACTAACCGCCTCAATGGTTAGGTGTGCGATGTCTAGAGGAGAGTGGATAATGTAGAGTTGTTTTCTTATGCCCCTAGAGCCTAGCAGGAGCACCATTAATTGACATGTTACGCCCTGAGTCTAGGGGTAACGAAGGAGATCATGTCTCGAGGCCCACAAGTAGCAAACATGGAGTGGCGAGAGTCAGATTGACTAGCATAGCCCCGCAGGGCCCCTCCTATTCATTGATGCACCACCATACATCACCAACAACAGAGCAGCGTCCACGACATCGGTCTGGCCCCAGAGGACTGTTATCGCACAGTTTGTAGCTAGGAGGAAAGGCTATGAGAAAGAAGGCCAAACTGGCGTAACAGGAACCTATCCCACCCAATGTCACCATGATGGGGAGGTTCTTTCTCTTTAGGGAGGTGAGGCCCAGGGGAGACGTCCCCGGTGACCTGGGGCTTTGAGGAGGCTAAAGGATATTCAGACAAGGGTAAAGAATCCCCCCTCATAGATCATCACCAAACAGATAGTCCCGGCTAAACAACCAATAATAAAGTAAATCCCCAATGAAGAACACCTGCCTGGAACAAAACAACAACAAACTGATATATGTAATCTGTATTTCAATGGGTTAGTACTTCATAAGACTATCTAATGAATATATATAAGCAATTAGCAATAAATGTTGACGAAGTCAATGTTTATTAATAGCAATGAAAAGATATAACACTTCACCAATAAATATTGGGACAATGTGGCATTCAATGTAACCAATCAACACATCATCTAATAAATGACTTAAACACCATTCAATTGCTCATAAAGGAGAACGTTGCTGCACTAATGATATAACTAGCATAAGACAACGACAACAATTAGGGTTAGTAGGGTTAGCTCCTAGACTAGGGTTAGTAGTTAGGGTTTCAATTCAAAAGTTTTGAGAGTTTTTAGATCAAGTTCTACTTCAACGCTTGAGGTCTTAGATCAGTGCCTTTAGGGTTAAATGGAGTCAATAATGAAGGACGCAGGAGTTGAAGGAGACAAAGACTAAGGACTAGAGGGAGAAATTTTGAGGTGTTGCTAAGGCAAGGCCTCAAAATCAAAACCCTAGGGGAGAGAGGCTCACTCCAGTGTTGCTACAGCAAGGCTTCGTGCTCTCTCCTCCTTCCTTAGGTCAACTTTGGCAAAACGGCTAGCTCAAATGAAGCACAAAATCAAGACAAGAAGGATTAATGAGGGAGAGTGTTGCTACAACAGGGCCCTTTCATCAAACCCTAAAAGAAAAATGACCCTAAGTGTAGATAACCTAGGCTTGGGACGTCTTCTTCCTCTTGAATTCTAAATGGTACGAATAGCAAAGGAGAGGAAGAAAAAGGAGTGTAGCTACGGCTAGGCTCTCTTCTTCTTCTTCAATGGCTGAAAATTTCTCTATCAGGGGACATGAGACAAGGACCTACTTGTGTGCTTGTCACCTAGGGTTTTGATTTAGCAAAATTATAAACATATGCAAGAAATTAGACTACAACCATTCATTCAAGAAGTTTTGCAGAAAAATACTTACAATTCATCAAGAAATAACCATGCAAACCCTAGTTGTAACACCTTCCTTCAAGAGAAATGCCAAAATATGCCAAAAATGTCTTCCTTCAACAAGTGCGCCTCCTTAAATCAACCAATAACCCAAGATAGGTTGCAAATTTCAGACCTCACCAAGTGGTGAGTAAGTTGTGATGATAAAATGAGAGTCAAAATCCCTCATTTATACAAAACCTTGACCTAATTTTATATTTTAGGTTAGGTAAAAGGCCGACAAGGCCAAAATATCAAATCATACTGTTTTACATTAAATTGTCAAGTTAAAACCCTAATCAAGCAAAACGGTAAGACGTCACCCCTTCTTAGGGTGATGTTAGCCCCTATTAGGGCAAATGTAGCCTCATGAAGCAAGACGTTAGCCCTCATTGGGCTCCTCCAAGCTACCACATGTGCCAACTGCCCTGTCCATCTGCCAACATGCTCATGATGACATCATAAGCCTCCTGGTGACGTCCTGGGCCATCTAGAGCCAACGTCCCTCTGAAAGTGGGTCAATCCCCCTAGGCCAAGCAGTGCCGGGGTGCCTCTGGTGGAACGTTCTCTTCTTCTCTGGTGCAAAGTCTCTGATCGTCCCCTGCCCTGTCTCTGCCCCCTGATGGGGTCTCAACATCCATCTGGTGGGGTCTCAACATCCATCTGGTGGGCTCTTCAGCCCCATGGAGGTCCGAACTGATCATCTCCCCATGTGTACCGGTCCAAATGGTACCTGTCCGTCGGGCATGGTCCTGCACATCAAAGGCTACGCCCTCCATGGGCTCATTAGTCACAGGGGTCATAGCAATGTCAATCACATCTCATTATTAATATTATTAAACATATGCATAAAATCCCTAATACATCCGTCAATAGCTCAAAGAAATTACACAAGCCTGCTATACAAATATGGAGGAAAAGACAAGACGTTCTATTGGGCCAGTGTCCATTGGAAAAGGTGAGTTTCTAGAAGAAAACCTCATCAAAACCATGTGAGTGGGTGATGTGGTTAGGGGAAGTCTAACATGTGGGTGCAGTGAGGGCCAAGGATGCAATGTGTTGTTTGTGGGTGCCTTTGTAGAAGGCGAGCTGTACCTGTCATGGATGCATTCTTTCCAAGCCCATTCTTGCCTTTATTCTTTTTATTCTTTTATTGCTTTTCTTTTCCTTTTTGTTCAAGAGCTAATCAGGGGACACTGCCCTAGCGTGGTGACCAGTGGTGGCAGCGTTGCCCACAAGTACTTTCACAGAAATGAAAGGCTGGCTCGTGACGAGACCCCCTTTCCCTTGGCCATGCAACCAAGAGTCACTGCCCTGGCGCGGTAACCAGCTGGTGGCAATGTCATACTGCTAGGTACCCATGGACCTAATAGGCTGGCTCATGATGAGACCCCCTATCCTCTGCCTAGGTCTTGTTTTATTATTTTCTTCCGGGTCCCTCTAGTTTCTTGCTGAGAAGCCTTTTATTGCTTTCTCGGGGATCCTTAGGCGAAGCATCTCGAGGTTTTATTTTAGGCTTTTATCTCTTACCATCTTGCTTTTACCTTTTGGGCCTTTAGCCCCTTCTTCCCACGAGACAAGGTGCAGTCCTGAAGAAAAGTCAACCCAATGCCCGGACAAGGGGAGTGCGACAAGTGAGCAGGAAATAAGATGAAATAGTGGTGTTATGATGGGAGCGGACGATGACTTTTCAGAAGTCCCCCCAGTGGCAAACCAAAACCTATGGACAAAGGCTTGCTAGGACACCTTGTGAATCCCCCCAGACATGGTCAAGTGGGCAAATGTAAGGTCCAAGCAGTCGTTAGAAATAAAAGGAATCAGATGCATACATTTAAAGATTTTAATGATCAAATGTGACACATACCATGATACCTGGACTAATTACCTCATGAAGCAAGAACCTCTTTTGATACAGGACCAAACCGATGGTGATGGATGCTGTTGCTGCTGTCAAGATAAAGACGATGGAAGAAGAAAAGGTAGGCCCTCCAGGGCCATGCTCAGGTCAATCCTGCTCTCGGCACTCCATGTCTAGGACCTGTGGGCCTTGAGACATGATCTCCTAGTTATCCCTAAAAAGTGGGGATAACAAGGAAAACATGTCTTGCTTCATGAGGTAATAAGTTCGGTATCATGGTAAGTGTCACCCTAATAATTGAAGCATTTGAAGATGTTGCAAAGAATTTTTTCTTGATTATAGAACGCTTGCTCTGAAATTATACTCTTTGCCTTATTTAACCTTGGTGGGTGTCATTTTGTCCTAGTAAGTTGGTCACCCTCGAGAATGGGGTGCTTCTGGGGGTTCCTTGAAGAGTAATCGTACCATTCCCGATCATACTTATCACTTTCCATACTTCTCTCCTTTCGTCTCCTTACCTTTTGGGATTTTCAGGTGCATTGACCCAAGAAGGGATTGTACCTCATTTCATGGGAAGAAGGGGGTGAAGGCCAAGAGGGAAATGTAGCTGGAAAAAGATAAAAGCCAATCATAAAACCTTCAAGATGCTTGCCTAAGAGGTCTTGAGAACAATGGAGTGTTTCTCCTAAAAGAATTGAAAGACTTGCAAAAGCAAACTCACATTATATAGATGTCCCACTTGTTGAGGAGGTGCATTTATGCAGTGTCCTTTTCTTTCCATGCATATGTCACTCGGTGTACCTAAGCTTCAAGTGACGTTACAATAATCTTTTCTTTCCATGTCTTATAGTACCCAATTGTTTTTGACTTTATTTAATTAATGACAATAAATGGGCTTGGAAAAATGTTGCATCGCGGACGAAGGGTAGCACACCCTCTACAAAGGCGCCCATAAATGAGACAATACGAACCCTTGTATGTCATGAACCCCATGCCCAAAAGTCTTACCCCACTCCACCTCATACTCACACATGGATTAGAGAGGTTTCCCTTGGGAAAAACCTTTGACTTGGGGATTGATTGACCCAATAGGATGCCTTGACACCCCTCCCACACCTAAATTTGACAAATTGTATAAGGTCTTTGAGCATTTGTTTAGTTTGAAAAGAGGGGTTTGATGCACATGTTATGGTGGTTTGATTATTAGATGTGGATTACTTGGCATGATTCTTGTGACTTATGGACCCTTGGAGGGCGTATTTGTTTGTCTTTGCAGGACCTTGTCCAATGGACAAGTATTCATGAGGAGATGACTTGTTTGGACCTTCATGGGGGCTTTGGAGCCCAAGGATGGATGCAGAGACCCCATGTCTGGGGCAGGCTTGTGATCACTAATTGCACCTTGAAGAAGGAGGTCGTTGCCTTTGGAGGTACTCTGGCAGGCTTGGATGGAGAGCTCCCACCTTCTCCCACATGGGTGTTATGCCTTTGGGGGCTTGGACATCACCCTACTAGCCCATGACGTCACTAGGGCTTGAGGCCTTGATGGAGGAGGGCTTGACATGGACACTTGGCACATGCGGGCATGATCTATGGCCTTTGGAGGCCAAACGTTGCACCTTTTCCAGCCCGACGTCCCACTTAGGGGCTCAATGTCACCCTAGAAGGGCATGATGTCACCTTTAGGGTTTTATTTTGTGCTAAATGAATTAAATCTTGTAAAATTGAGTTATAAGGGCAAATTATTGAGGTCGGTCCTGGTTTTATTTTTACATTGACATTTTAAGGGAAAGGTGATATAAATACATCTTCCCATTTCATTTTTAGAACATAACTCTTCCTCTCATAAGAGAGTGGATCTGAAATTTTCGCTACACTTGGCTATGTTGGCTGAAATTTTCACTATTTTGGAGTTTATGGTCTCTTTTACTAGTGTGCTATCTCTTGGAGAAGGTGTTTTGGATGTCTCTTGGCTATTTT
Organism: Picea mariana; assembly: GCA_032191745.1. Lineage (NCBI taxonomy): Eukaryota > Viridiplantae > Streptophyta > Pinopsida > Pinales > Pinaceae > Picea > Picea mariana. The sequence goes on along the minus strand of JASDQU010504291.1, from coordinate 12,972 downwards.
GTGGTGGGAAAGTGCTTCAACTAGGGTTTGTGCTTGATTATTCTTGGTGAAGTAAGTAAAATCTGCAATTTGTTTATGCAATAAATGTTTGTGGTTATTTTTACTTGTTCATGTTGAAGATTATGAAATTGCTTGCATAAAAAACCCTAGGCGAGGACCATAAGGTGCTTCTTCCTCTCTCTAGTTTTCCACTTGTTAAATTGCTAAGAAGATCTTGTCTAGGATAGGCTTCTAAATCCCTGAAGTGCTATCACTTTAGAAGTCTTGTTCTAGAACTAGTTGTAAAATATATTTCTCAAAGTCCAAGGAGAAGAGTTCGCTAGAGCCCAAAAGAGCTTACACTCTAGCTAAAATTCCATCTTTGAGATTCAAAGCTTGGGGCCTTGAAGTACCAAAACCTCAAGACTTTATCTCTCCATCCTTGACAAATGTTATCATTTATTTCTCCAAGTTATTGCTGCCGTTGTAATTGACTCTATAGCCCCGTTGACCTCCTATTCAACTAGGGGGTCAACTCCATGTGCCATGAAGATATGCATCATCAGATGCTAATATGTTGAAGACAGTTTGGTTCTACTGGGCAATTTATGCCTCCAGCACAAATTTTTGTAAACGGAATTTTCGCACCCCTGCGTGGGTTAATAATGTAATAGGTCTACATGGATCATAGTTAGTTCAGGTACCTTGGGATGTTTTCATTGGGAGAGTTCTTTTCACCGAGGGTTTTTTATCCTCAGGTTGTCAATTGGGCTTTTCAGCCTAGTTGATTTCCCTTGAGTTTTTCCCTCACTCTTGCAATAATTCCTCCAAAGTGGTGAACGACATTCTAATGGTCTCATCCTCTGGTAGCTATTGTTTAGGAATGATGTAAATGACCATGCAAGACATCATAGAAAGTTTCGCGGAATTTCGTCGAGTCTAGATAGGTTTTTTTTAATTAATTAAATTTAATTAATTTTCCTAAGGTTGGGATTTTAATTATTTAATTAATTAATTG